>JAMZAV010002934.1:0-70000 GCA_024449915.1 Sweltsa coloradensis
AATAATGATATTTCTACGTGTGTATACAGGAACCTACCACACAGACCAGTATCTTCATGCTAAATCCAATCATCCTTCCCACGTTAAAGAAGGAATACAAAAATGTCTACTATCTCGGGCTCAGGCCATTTGTTCAACTCCTGATAGTTTATGTGTAGAAGAGTCAAACATTAAAAAAGCATTAATGCAAAATGGATATCCAGAGAATTTCTCACAAAGGCCCAGATGTGTGAAGCCTGCTATAACAAATGCGATGTTATCAACAGATATTGAAACTGATGATGGTGGACGTGATATTCTTAAGACAATTGTGCTGGAATACCATCCAAATTTGTCAGAAAAGTTGAGACGCCTTTTATCTCCACATGGTATAAGAACTGTTTTCAAGTCATCACATACTTTTCGTAGTTTGTTGACAAAAACTAAACCTTATAACCCAATTCAATCATCAAAAAACTGTATTTATTCGATACCTTGTGAATGTGGAGCTAACAAGGTGAAAGAAAAACATTTACAAACGATCTATACCTAGCTTTAATTTATGACAAAACAACTAGGTATAATATATATATATATATATAATCTGTATCTATAAAGGTGACAAAGATGAGCTGATTGAATTATTAAATGACCTCAATTCTTTTCATTCTAACATTAAATTCACAACAGAAGAAGAAAATCAAGCATGTCTACCGTTTCTTGATGTACTGATGACAAGAAATAATGATAATGTTTCTACGTGTGTATACAGGAAACCTACCCACACAGACCAGTATCTTCATGCTAAATCCAATCATCCTTCCCACGTTAAAGAAGGAACATTGGAGAAACAAAAAGACCGTTGAATGTCCGGATTAAAGAGCACAAAAATAACGTGAATAATCGGAAAGTTGATACTTCAAAATTGGCTGAACACGTGTTTGACAATCATCATTATGTTTCTTGGAACGACGCCTCCATCATCCAACATGAGGCCGATTGGTTCAAACGGAAACTGAAAGAATCTGCATTCATGGCTGTCACACCGGAGATTGTCAGTACACCCAGCACAGCATTTCCAGCGTTGTGGCAAGAATTCGTACCATCAAAACAAGATTAGTCTTACAGCTAACATCTTTCAACTAAAAATAATTTATTTTATTGTATTTATTTATTACTATATATTTTTTCCACTATCAACTAAAACTATCAACTCAAACTATAAACATTGAACTTTCAACTAACAACCAATTATCTATCAAGCCTATAACTACTATATTTTTTATACCTAGTTGTTTTGTCATAAATTAAAGCTAGGGATAGATCGTTTGTAAATGTTTTTCTTTCACCTTGTTAAATTACTTAAAACTAGGAAACGCTCAGTTGGACGCGTTGATAAGCGAGCACGTGCTATAGCTAGACCCACATTGCACATTTTTTTAAATTTAAAAATTTACGACGTTCGCGTTTCCAGTATTATTTATTATTGCCAAGGTATTTGGGTAAACCCGTGTTTAAATCTTTACTTTAAAATCCACCGCCATCTAGAGGACCTTGACTCCTTGGGAAAACTATTTAAACTCTTTGTTGACAAATAATAGACTGCTTCCTCGAAAGTATTTTGATTACTTCTAGGTGGCAGTGCATTAGAAACTTCGCGCGTCTTTTCGTTGCCATGGCAACGTTACTTTTGTTATAATGTAATTTCCATCTACACTACTTATCGGATCAAAATAAAATTAACATATTCGTGACCGGACAGACATTCTAAATGATTTAGCTATCTCAGATTTTGTCGCCGTTGAGTTTGAAAAAAAAAACTTTCGATTAACTTTAATGTAACTTTTTAACTTTTTGAACGATTTTGCCACAATACTAATGGCATTCAATCGAGAACAAAGCTTGCGGATGGTGAAAATTTCAACTCGATCCGAGCCTCCGTTCGACCGCTATCATGAGCCAAAAAAGCTGCACGACTTTCCGTTGCCATGGTAACCGTACTTTGTTATAATGTAATTTCCATCTACACTACTTATCGGATCAAAATAAAATTAACATATTCGTGACCGGACGGACATTCTAAATGATTTGGCAATCTCAGATTTTGTCGCCGCGAAGTTTGAAAAAAAAACTTTCGATTAACTTTAATGTAACTTTTAAACTTTTTGAACGATTTTGCCACAAAACTAATGGCATTCAATCGAGAACAAAGCTTGCGGATGGTGAAAATTTCAACTCGATCCGAGCCTCCGTTCGAACGTTATCGCGAGACATACAAACAAAAAAAACAAACAAACAAACAAACAAACAAAAAAAAACAAAAACAAAAACAGTGACTAATTTTTCCGGCAGAGTAAAATGGAAACGCTCGCTTCGCTCGCTTAAATACAACTTCTTTGCAATTAATTTTTCATCCACATAGCTGTGGTTATTGTTTGTTCAGATGTTTGTATTTTTGTAAATGTCTGCCTGTCGAAGAAAAGTGAAACTTTTCGAAATATTGCAACATAATTAAAAGCCTATTTTCTCACCTAAGAACAGTGTTAAGTTCAATTAATTTATAAATATCATTGACCTGTTCTACTAAAGTTTCTTTTGAAATAGGATTAATCGGTTGCCTCAGGCCTACTATTTTGTACGTGTTGTGTGTATCCCGGGACTATTAGAGCTGCACGCAACGCGTATTCTTCTATAATCTTTATAAACCAACCATCAATTTTGAATTCGCACATGACACGTTTGGCTTATATAAGGCAGCTGCTGAGCGCAATCGAACACGAACCTAACACTTCGGTAAACTGAGGGCAAAGCAAATACCGAAATATTTTATTCATGAACTCATTTAATTTGCCGAAATAATTTATGGTTTGATCAATAATTATTATTCAAATAAAAAGTTAAAAGAGGACAGTATCTAAATATGGAGGAGAGGTAGACCAATATTATTAGCATTTGATTGCTTCTATGCAAATTAAGCTATCTTTAATTATTAGCATAATTTGTATTTATATTATTATTGACGTGATATGATTTTTTTTTATTATTATTAGAGGATAGCTCAATATTTTAAGGTGTTGCCGTGTGAGGCATAATTTGAGACGATGGGGATTTGACACGAGAAAAAAATATTTTTAATCGACCTGTAACACCTGTCTCGGATAATCACGATGCACGTGGTTCGAGAATGTTGTTTCTGAGTGATGCTGATAAGAAAATTATAAGTTGTATGAAGCAATTGTCGTAGAAATCTGCCCCGACTTGGACTTGAAACCAGAATGATATAATTGCTATGCTTAATAAAATCTGCGTAAGAAAACTTTAAAAAATAGTTTAATAATGTTTCGACGTTAGAAAATGTTGTTAACTATCAATTTTTTTTTAATGCAAAAGTTGCTTCACCAATACAATCATTTTGATATTAAATTTGATCATTTTTATACGAAATGCAGAGGAAAAACTCGTTCTTGAAATAACATTTGGCTAACGTTAGGGATCGGTAAACTACCCGGTCCCCCCCCCCCCCTTAAAAATGCTTCAATATATAACCTCTCTCAATAATCAAAGAAGTAATTGACTGGTGTGTCCTGCTGCGTACTTCAACAAAATCCTAATTATTTTGACACAATACAAGTAAACTAGCAACGTACCGTATGCATGTTTTGTTGTTGTTTGCGTCTTTGCAATAGGCTAATATTTTTTAGATCGACAGTACAATTTGTTCGGATGTCTTTGTTTCATTCTAACCTTTACTTTCCCAGGCAAGATTCATCAGCCTAACTAGCCATAGATTACGCTTTTAAGCGTTTTAAATTTATATTTACTGCTCTAAAGGTGTGTAACTTACCTGCAGCTTGTTTGAGCTTGTCTGATGTGTTATCTCGCTACGCGACAAACCCAGCCTGGCACACGTGTTCGGAGTTCGGACCACGTTTCTATGTGTCACAAACCACTTCTCTAAACCCTACACCTGGACAAAGGGCGACGCCATTTTTAAAAAAATCTAATAGTCAAGCTAAGCTGTATATTGTCTACCACTCAATTAAGGGAAATGATTGCCAAAAAGATCTCAGCTTCATCTGGTCTCAATACGTGGGTTATTGTTCCTGTGAGCAGTAATTATGATCAGTTTATTAACAAAGTGCATTACCGTAGTTACGTAAATAAATGGAAAATAACATTTATGATCACCTACTAGGAAAACGCCAAAGTCGACGACGAGCAAGTCATGTATTAAATACGCTGGAACATCTGCATACAAGTTGATTGATATAGGCCTATATGTATAAATGATATGGGTTTTGAGTTTATTTGTGAGGACGCGTCAACCGTTAGGTCATAATGCACCACTCTAGCCTAGACAGGCAGTGTTGGGGAAGGAACTTTTAAAAAGAACGCGTTCTCGCGAACGCGTTCTTTTTTTGTGAACTTTTCAGTGAACTTACTCTTTTTTAAATGAATGAACTTGAACTTTTAAAAGTTCTTTCCGAGAACGAACTTTTCAGTTTTAGAAAGTTCATTTGAAAGTTCTTTCCGTGCGTTGTGCAGCCGTCGACTCGCCGCTGTCGCCGCTAAAAACACGGAAACAAATAAATTTTAGAAGCCTAAAATGCTAAGTATTTGGCAATCTGCTGTAATTTTACAAGCTAATCGACGAGAACGTAATACAAATCATCAACACGATCAAATACAGCTCAACTATCGTTCGACCGCCGTCAGCCGTGGGAAGATCGCGATCTATGAAACCCCCCTCCCCCACCCCGTCAAACCCTGGTACTAGACTACCAGCCGAGCTCGAATTTCATAACTAATGCAACTTTTTTGACAAATATGAAGCCCATCTCCGTGCTTCGTGTGCGTAATAATAATATAGTTTCGAAATTTTATTTGGAAGTCGTATTGTTCTTCTTCTTATTATCATAAATCAATTCCAAACATTTTGTTTCCGAAAATAACATCTGTGAATAGTTTTCTTGGGTGGCTAGCAGCTTTTTTTATTTGCGACTATCACAGTAGCTGGTCGGTTGTGCAAGCACTCTACATGTCAGCTCATCAGTTTAGCCATCGAGAAATAAAGTTTAGCACTGATAGGCTAGCAAGGTCTCTAGCTCGAAAATTCCAATGTTTATGTTGACACTTGACAGTAGATTACGCGTTAGACTGCAGTAGCATAATATGCAAGAATATATTTTAGATGGAACTCTTAACATCATCAATAATAGTTGTGTAGCTCGCTCCTTACTTTGTTGGGGGGGGGGGGGGGGGGCTCAAAAATGCTTAAGTATGTGTAAGTTATTAAGCACATTCGGATAATTTAATACAAGTTGTGTCTTCAAGTACCGATATTTAAATGATTTAATATTGCACTTGTGTAGGTGTAGACAGATTTGAATTTAACTAGCTTGTACCTAGTAAAATGGTTATAGTAATGGTGAATTATTTTTGCCCCTTTCAAAGGCTATGCTAATGCATTGAAGCAAAAAATTAATTTGGTAATTAGATTGCCTAGATTGCCTAGATAGGGCCTACATAAATACAAAAACAACTTATAGATTTGAAGATTTGAGAACTACTCGAACTCGACTTGAAAAAGTGATACTCGCTTTCTTCATTTCTCGCCAACCTTTAATAAAATAGTGTTTTTTTTTACAAAAGAACTTTTAAAAGAACTTAGTTCATAGTTTAGACGAACTTGAACTTTCAAAATTTTAGGTTGTAAAAGAACTTGAACGTGTTAAAAGGGCATGATTGGAGTTGTGAACTGAACTTTTAGAAAGTTCATTTTAAAAAAGAACTGACCCAACACTGATGACAGGCTATAGGGAGGATAGACCAACGCTGTCTTAATGTTTTCGTCTCGCAATGCACTCGAGCGCGATCGGAGTTTCTGCAGTACATTGTGTAGCCACAGTCGCGCGAAGCAACTGCGGTCGCGTATTGGACGGCTCATATTCGAATATTCTGAGTGACTTGCGAATTCCCACTTCTAGTGCCTCTTTCAAGCTCCTTTTATCACCAACTTAGGCCTACACAGGCCAAGGTCCGGTAGACTCTAAAGCATCTAATGAACTCATGGAGAATTAATTGGATGAGCGTAGCGAGTGGAGCGAAGATTCCATTTCACTACACTGGAGAAAAAAATCCGGAATGTTTTTTTTTTTTTTTCTCTTTTTTTTTATGTATTTTTGTCTGTTTGTTAACACGATTCCGGCTAAACCGATACTCCGATTGCGATGAAATTTTATGGAGGTCTTCGAAATCTCTAAACTTAGAACTGCCACGTTTTTGAGCACAATCAAAAAATTATTTCTCATCAAAATCGCAATTTTACGATTTTTTTCGATTTTTAAAAAATTTCTTCGACTTACATGCTTTATTCGATTGTAATGATTTTTTCAAAGGACCTTAATTTTATGAATTAATATATTCGTGTAAAATTTGAGGGCAATCGAAAAATTATTTCGTATAAAAATCAAAATTTTACGTGTTTTTCTTTTTTAAAACAATTCTTTTGACTTTTAACACCTACATGCTTTATCCGATTGTAATGATTTTTTTACAGAACCTTAATTTTATCAATTAATATATTCTTGTGAAATTTGAGCACAATCGAATAACTATTTCTTATGAAAATCGAAAATTTACGATTTTTTTTCTTTTTTAAAATTACGATTTATTAAAAAAATTTAAGATTAAAGTTTATTTTTATTTAATTTAAATTAATTTTAAAAAAATCTTCAACTTAGGAATGATTTTTTCACAGAACAACAGAAAATCCACATAACACATGGTAGCTCAATGCACCAATTACGCTCATCCAACAACGCGGCGGGACTTAAGCGTTTTCCTAGTATAATACTAAAAACCAATTCAGACTCAGTTAATATAGTCTGGTGGGTACAAGGAAAATAGTGCAAAAACGTGGCTATTTGTGATACAAGCAAGCCGATTTGCACACGTGTTTTATTTGCAAATTAAAGCATTTTTTTCCGCAGTTCATTGTTTGCAGGTGATGTGGGGGGCGTGTGGGGGGTAAATTCAAAGAGGGGTGTAACATTTTTTTTAAATAAATTGGTGGTCTATTTTTACGGTTCGAATGTCATTTTCACATATTTTTGGGACGGCAAATCGAATAAAAAACATTTCAAATTCGTTAGTCCAACCGTTTGGGTTCCATGGGCGCCATATTGGAAATTGCCCCCAAATACAATGTTGATACCCAAAGCATGTAAATATGGCATGCTTGGTATCAATTTCCACTAAATCGTACTCCCCAAACACGCTGGTAGCACTTTAATTGTAATAGAACAAACGAAACTCTCAGAACCCCGCCATTTTGGTTATTGCGGGTACCGGTATAGGCACCAATTTGACCCTAAGCACGTAAATATGGCATGCTTGGTATCAAATTCCACTAAATCGTACTCCCTGAACACGCAGGTAACACTAAAATTGTGATAAAACAAACTAAACTCTCAGAATCCCGCCATTTTGATTATTGTGGGTACCGGTAGGCACCAATTTGTGAGGTGAATAGACACATATGCATGTTTGGTGTCATTTTCGTGTATTTTTTGGTAAAGGATTATAAATTTTGTGTAGAAAAATGTATAATAGGTAATATAATCGTCCATTCTTTATAATTTTTCAATAATGTATGCTTATTTAGTTAAGTGTCTACAATGTGAACAACATGAATATCGTACATTAAAAAAATCCCATGCACTTAATATCAGACGAGCCAAGCAATACCATCATGATCATGTTATATCTTCTACAAATAACATATCGAAGGCTACTTGACAGATTATCAATGCTCAAACTAAGGCACCTAGTCCCATGAATCAACTCCTGGTCAACATGAGCGGAATTCCAAACCGTGTCCCGAAAGTAATATCAATTCATCTCAACGAGTTCTTCTAAGGCTGGTATATAAACAGCCGACCTCGGACACATATTATCTGGTGCCATCGAGGATAAACAGGAAATTAACTCAATTTTTCTACATCCAACCACCCATCTTGAAGAAGCCGATATCATCAAATCAAATACTGAATAACAAACCTTCAGCAGGCCTAGACAATGTTCCTGGATCTGTGCTTACAAAAGTGGCAGCATCATCTCTCACACACTAGCATTTATCATAAATGCCTTGTTTTGCACAGGGACCTTCCCCTCCAAACTCAAAAGTGGCCAAAGTTATACCCCTCAACAAGCAAACAACCGAGATCCTAACACTTATTAGAAAAAATCATGTACACCCGTCTGTCATCCTTCCTCTCTAAACAAAATATTCTCGAAGCAATCAACACGGTTCACAGAAGGGAAAATTCACCATAACTGCCATCTTCTCATTCCTATCTGCACTATACAAGGCACTCGGATCATGGTGACCTGGCTATTGGAATATTCGATACGACTTGAGTAAGGCGTTTGAAACAGTTGATTATGTTATACTTCTCTCAAAACTGGAATCTCTAGGCACAAGAGGTATAGCCAATAGATGGATTGCATCATTCCTATATCAGACTGCAGGTTCTGGAACTTATCAATATCGACGAAAATGAACAATTACTAAATTCCACTAACATTCCTTAAGCCATATCTGTGTAGTTGACTAAAAGCTATGTTGTCGAGTTCATCAGGAGATGCTATGGCTCTAAACGCATCTACTGTCTTCTCGTTTCTAAACGCGTTCCTGGCTGTGCGTTTTCCTTTCGAAGCAAAAACCGACATTGTGTCACTGCCTATAAACATGTGAAAGCCAATAAGAGCACCGTATTTAGCCGTGCAATGGTGTGTACTGCTATGTGGCGACGATGAGTGCCGCAGCCAAATAGTATCCATAATTCACTTAGGCCTAAGGACTCCAAGGTGTGGAAGAAGGAGACCGAAAGAACAACAACATCTGTGTCAGAGCTTCGGATCAACACTGACTTAGCTCCGTGTACCACCATATCTTTGACGTGTAGTAACATGCGACCATCGGCTTCCTCCATAAGGCCGCACGAAACCCGGTCAAGTTTAGAAGGACACCCAGTGGTTGTTAAAATCACCGCGTCCAGGTAAGTAACTATCTGCAAGCCACATAAAACTTGCAAGGGAGCGGGATAGTTCTTCCTTATTCCTAGCGTTTTTTTTTAAATAATTGGCCCAATCTTTGGGCACTTATCCTGTAAAACAAACAGTAAGATTTAGTTGGCAAATAAAAACTTTGAACTCCGGACCTTAGCCCGGCTGAAGTGACTTCCCGGGAGCGTCGACATGAATAATTTTTGGACTGATGCTCTTTATTAACAAACCTAACCTAGCTACGAACTTCCTGATTCTAAACTTAAAACAATAAAAAAAGCATATACCCTTGTTCTAGAGGTCCTAACGATATACGCCTTGTCCTCGTGAGTCGCGAATCGCATTCTTGACACTGTTTGGAGAGTAAATGTCCCAAGCTATGTCGAGCTGCCTTGCTCCAAGATTCTTAGATGTTTGTAGAAGATACGAGCTCAGTTGATGACTGGCATAGTCAATGAATGTAAAAATACCAGCACGTGGCTTTTGTAATGGACCAGTGTTGCCCCATAAAAACCTTACCGCATGAAGGCCTAGCTGAAAAAGCTCATTTGGAGCGAATTTTTTCAAGTATCTCAACTAAATGAGATTTCCCACCAACACGCATTTCACCATTGAGACAAATAGAAGAAGGGCAATGCTCATTTTCATATTCAAAGAACGTCTATTTGAATATCACGGGACAGAACAATAATAAAAAGTCTTATGCTCAATTGTAGTGGCTCCCGCAACACTTTAATCTTCTTGCCTTGGGTTGGGCTCTTTTTAGACACAACATATTGGTCTGACAAATTGGATATGATCAAAAAAGGATTTTTACTTCTCCTGCCTTCTCTTTGACGGTCCTTGAACATAACTTTGCCCTTTTCCTCAGCACCGTAAAGTTTGCGACGCTTTCGTCCACCATGACTTGTCGCTACTAGTTTGATAAGTTGCATGCACTTGTGCAGAGATAGATTATCACATTGCAAGAAACTGTCCTTTAATGCAGCGCATTTTTCCATTTTAACGTATGATGGAAGCTTGAATATTGTTCGTGGTGTGTGTCACCATAACTGACAGTGCCATCGTCAGTCTCATCTTCAAAATCAGAGAGCAGCCTGATCACTTCAGGGCCACCTAAAGTGTCCAGCGTCGAAGAGCTGCAGGATTTTGAGTGAGTCCAATAGCATCAACTTTTGCTTTTACTTCGGTGTAATTTTGTTCGTGAGCTTTATGTGACCCTGTAAGATTGTGAGACGCGTCGGTGCTGTTGCCGGAAAACGATTTTTGATGCACACTTAATTGCAAGAATTGCAAAGATTAAAGATTGCAGCAATAAGAGTTACCCGCGTCCAAATTTGATTATTGAGTAGTAAGAAGTGAAACACATTTTCATACTCAAACAATACTTTTTTTCATTTTCAGCTCGAGGCATAATGGTTTTGGAATAACCGAGGAGGAGGATTGTATTGTATTGTTTTATTTCAGTTTAGAGCTCTTTTTATCGGATACAGAATATTGAACAGTATTTGAAATTACTATAATTATACTCCAGCAGTAGACACACAAACTTACTTGACGAGCTACAAGACACCTGCAATGATGATGATTAGAATTAAACATAGATGATTATTTGATAAATATTCTAGCAACGAGGAATAGTAACTAGCAAATGGTGTTTGAGTGTAAAATGTCTGTGTATGTTGTTCACATTTTATAGACACACTTCACAAAATAAGCACACAATATTGACAAATTATAGAAATTGGACGATGATCTTACGTCTTATACAGTTTTCAACACAAAGTTCATAATCCTTGACCGGGAAATACACGAAAATGACACCAAACATGCATATGTGTCTATTCACCTCACAAATTGGTGCCTACCGGTACCCACAATAATCAAAATGGCGGGATTCTGAGAGTATAGTTTGTTTTACCACAATTTTAGTGTTACCTGCGTGTTCAGGGAGTACGATTTAGTGGAATTTGATACCAAGCATGCCATATTTACGTGCTTAGGGTCAAATTGGTGCCTATACCGGTACCCACAATAAGCAAAATGGCTGGGTTCTGAGAGTTTCGTTTGTTCTATTACAATTAAAGTGCTACCAGCGTGTTTGGGGAGTACGATTTAGTGGAAATTGATACCAATCATGCCATATTTACATGCTTTGGGTATCAACATTGTATTTGGGGGCAATTTCCAATATGGCGCCCATGGAACCCAAACGGTTGGACTTACGAATTTAAATTTTTTTTAATTCGATTTGCCGTCCCAAAAATATGTGAAAATGACATTCGAACCGTAAAAATAGACCACCAATTTATTTAAAAAAAATGTTACACCCCCTCTTTGAATTTACCCCCCACACGCCCCCCACATCACCTGCAAACAATGAACTGCGGAAAAAATGCTTTAATCTACAAATAAAACACGTGTGCGAAACGGCTTGCTTGTATCACAAATAGCCACGTTTTTACTCCTACCCACCGGACTAATATTGAAAATATGACAATAAAGAGAGGAATCTTTCAGGGGGACAGCCTTAGCCCTCTATGGTTTTGTCCCGCGTTAAACCCCTTATCAGAGCTACTTAACCAAAAAAATGCTGGATATCGCCTAGCCTGTTAAGAAATAATAACAAGGATAACACATTTGCTGTATTGGATGATTTAAAAATATATGGAAAATCAAAGGAAAAGCTCAAAATTTTGATTGACATTGTAAAACAATTCAGTAAAGACATACATATGGAATTTGGATTAGATAAATGTGCTTCAATGCATATGAAAAGTGGAAAATTTCAAGAATCCGTCAATTACCAAATTGATAAGTGTAAACAATAATTGGACTCGTCATGTTCTTGTAGTAAACTAGGAAAACGCTTAAGTCCCGCCGCGTTGTTGGATGAGCGTAATTGGTGCATTGAGCTACCATGTGTTATGTGGATTTTCTGTTGTTCTGTGAAAAAATCATTCCTAAGTTGAAGATTTTTTTAAAATTAATTTAAATTAAATAAAAAATAAACTTTAATCTTTAATTTTTTTAATTAATCGTAATTTTAAAAATGAAAAAAAATCGTAAATTTTCGATTTTCATAAGAAATAGTTATTCGATTGTGCTCAAATTTCACAAGAATATATAAATTGATAAAATTAAGGTTCTGTAAAAAAATCATTACAATCGGATAAAGCATGTAGGTGTTAAAAGTCAAAAGAATTGTTTTAAAAAAGAAAAAAACACGTAAATTTTGATTTTTATACGAAATAATTTTTCGATTGCCCTCAAATTTTACACGAATATCTTAATTCATAAAATAAAGGTTCTGTGCAAAAATCATTAAAATCGGATAAAGCATGTAGGTGTTATAAGTCGAAGAAATTTTTTAAAAATCGAAAAAAAATCGTAAAATTGCGATTTTGATGAGAAATAATTTTTTGATTGTGCTCAAAAACGTGGCAGTTCTAAGTTCAGAGATTTCGAAGACCTCCATAAAATTTCATCGCAATCGGAGTATCGGTTTAGCCGGAATCGTGTTAACAAACAGACAAAAATACATAAAAAAAAAAGAAAAAAAAAAAAACATTCCGGATTTTTTTCTCCAGTGTAGTGAAATGGAATCTTCGCTCCACTCGCTACGCTCGCTACGCTCATCCAATTAATATATTTAATTAAAGGAAAAGCAATATTTCGGGTACTTTCAGTACCCTTCAAAAGGCAATCGTCGAAAAATGCAGTTTACTCAATTCCATGTCAGTGTGGTGCTATCTACATTGGAGAAACCAAGAGGCCTCTGGAAGTCAGGTTAAAGGAACACAAAAACAACGTTGCACAACACAAGGTATACTCCTCAAATCTAGCGGAGCACGTCTATGAACATCACCATTATGTGAACTGGCATGACGCTTCAATCATTCTACACGAAGCAAATTCGCATAGACGGAGGCTGAAGGTGGCTGCCTTGATGTCTGTGGCTGATGATGTTATCAGTGCTCCCAGCATTGATTTCCCGGCGATTTGGAAGGAGTTTGTCCCCAAGCCATAGAACTATTGTGGGCATGATTGTGGTATAATTTTTATTTTTTATTTGTATATGTATTTTTTATTGAGATCAAGATGGCCGTGTTTGTTAGATGTGTCGACCTTGGCTGGGAGACGAAGTTTTATGTTTTGTTTGGTTTGTTGCCTTTTGAAGGGTACTGAAAGTACCCGAAATATTGCTTTTCCTTCAATTTAATATATTAATTTACTAAAAGAACATAATGAGTCCAATTATTGTTTATACTAAATTAAACCTAACTGTTCTAAGAATCTCAGTAGTTATAAAATACCAAATTGATGTTGATCACGAAATTCCAAATATTAATTAATAGCGAAGAAAGATACAAATACCTCAGAATCAGACAAAACAAATTATTTAAACAAAAGTATGAACAGTAAAAACTATATAAAATGTAACTTAGATTCCTGAATGGAGTAACTAGGGAAACGCCAAAGTCGTTGTTAAACGAGTAAGTGAGCCATGTGTTGATTACCCGGTAACATTACTTTTCTATCCCCTACCTTAGGCCTCTCTAGCCTATCATAGGCTAGAGAGGCGCATTATGGCCTTACAGTTGACGTGCCCGTTTACCAACTAAACTTAAAAAAACTATTATTTATACGAAAATTATTATCAAACTTAAATGCAAATGTTTCCGGGTACTCAACACATGACTCGCTCACTCGTCTAACAACGACTTAGGCGTTTCCCAAGTCTAGTTAGCTAAAGCGCCCTTATAGCCGAAATGTGGGAGACGTGGGTTTAATCCCCTGGTCGAGAAAGATTTTGTCATATCTAGATTGTATTTAAAAAATTATTAAACATGTTTTGAAATGCATATAACGCAGTGTAGTCTATCATCTGTGACAATAGTATGGAAAACATAGCTAGTACGAAATACGTGTAAATATTGCAAGGTTTACTCAATCTACGAGCGGAATTTGGGGGTACCTTGATGTTCAACATTTGATAGACCTTGCATGGGCACGGAATTTCACAGCCAGGTAAATAACAAACAAAAAATATCTTTCAAAAATCTAAATCACTGTCGTTAAAATAATTTCTAAACATAGGAAGCCTATTTTTCAATTTATTATTTCTTGTAGGTTGAAATCGCAATGGATCTAGCTGATTTTGTTAGCAGTTCTCAATAAACTCGTACCGGATGTCTGTTTAAAATTTCAGCGGTATCTGTTCAGCGATTCGGCTGATTTTCAACGTACACACACACACATACACACGCACGCAGACAAACGATGAGCGTAATTTAAGTTGAATGGAGATCACTCCGTTCGCTGCGCTCACTCGTTGGATAAGCGACGGAGCAAAGCGAAGATTCCATTTCACTACACTGGAGAAAAGAACCCGGAATGTTTTTTTTTTCTTTTTATTTCTTTTTGTGTGTTTGTTAACACGATTCCGGCTAAACCGATACTCCGATTGCGATGAAATTTTATGGAGGCCTTCGAAATCTCTGAGAACTGCCACCTTTTTGAGCGCAATCGAAAAAAAATTTCTCAGAAAAAACGCAATTTTACGATTTTTTTCGATTTTAAAACATTTCTTCGGCTTATAACACCTACATGCTTTATCCTATTGTAATGATTTTTTCACAGAAAACTAATTTAATGAATTTATACACTCGTGTTAAATTTGAGTGCTATCGAATAATTATTTCTTATGAAAATTTCAATTTTACGATTTTTTTATTTTTTTTAAATTACGATTTATTAAAAAAATTAAGTTAGTTTTTTATTTTATTTAATTTAATTTAAAAAAAATCTTCGACTAAGTAATGATTTTTTCACAGAACAACAGAAAATCCGCGTAACAAATGGCAGCTCAATGCACCAATTACGCTCATCCAACAACGCGGCGGGACTAAAGCGTTTTCCTAGTTTAATTAAGATAGGCGTTCACAGTCTCACGACAGCTCAAAGCACTTAATACAACGTCCTTTCTCATTTTCCCTTCTATACATTTTAACTGGATTTTCGGCACTCTTTGTAAGTATAGAGTTGAATATTTTCGTTGGTCAACACCTCTTTAACAAAAATCGTTGATTGTCCTAAAGCTTAAAAACAAATGTTAAAGCAAGCTATTAAGAGCGTTCACCACCCCTTTTTTAGTCAATTTTCTGTTTGCTCGGCTGAATGACATCACAGTTGTTAGAAATTTTGAACATATCTCAAGAAAGTGGAAATAAAGGTTTCTATAGTAACACATTCCTAAAATTTGTTTTGAAATAATTTATAAAAAATAAATTAGATTTCACGAATTTCAATTTTGTTAAAAAGTCCAAAATTGACTATATTCGTGAATTTTTTCTGGCTGATCAAGTCAAATTTTGAAAATCTATGACTGTTGGAACGTCCCCTGTATGCTTTATTTACAATTGCAAAAATTGTATATACGTAGGATGCTTTTTGGCCGAGCAAACCGCTATTTACTAACTATCAAAAGGGTGGTGAACCCTCTTAAATCAAGGCATTGAATGCATGGGCTTTACCCATCTTGACCTTTTCATTTGGTATTGTTAAGTGGTCAGATGTGGACTTGATGGAACTAGATCGTTTAACAAGAAGACAAGTGACCTTCTTCAAAACTCACCACCCATCGTTCTCCTTGACCCCGAAAACCCTAAAATGAACATCCTTAAGTGTTTACCCAAAATTAATAGGGCTTTTGCTGCGCTTTTCAACACCATGTTGGACGCCATCTTGAATTCCGGGCAAATGGGTCAAAATCTGAGGTGGTACCGGGCAGATTAAGCTTCAGCGAGGTTTATTACCCATAATACAGCCCGGTACCACAATGTCTTTCACGTATAAAATGGTATTTACTCAAAGGGGAAAATAGACCCAGTTTTCTCCATCTAAGTAGCCGCCATTTTGAAAATGGTACTTCCGTTTCTGGGGCTTTTACGCAACACTTTCAATCGTTCTCCGCGACCCCTTAAACCGTAAAATGAACCACACTGACGTATTCAATGAACAAATATAGTACTTTTAATGGCTTTATGCGGATTTTACACCTTGTTGGACTCCATCTTGGATTCTGGCCAAACGGGCCAAAATCCGAGGTGTTACCGGGTAAATTCGGATTTATTAGAGTTTTTTACCTAAAAATCAGCCCGGTACCCAAATGTCTCACATTTTGCCGCTAGTGTTAAAAATCTTCAATTTTTTTACCAGTCTAAAACTTGTAAGTAAGGATATTTAACAACCAATTAATTTTGTTATAATTTATAAGAAGCAACGGTAAAGACCAGCCGATATATTACTTCGTTACTTCGTTGTTATGAAGAAGCGACAAATAAAACTTGTAAGGAAGGTTATTAAACAACCAATTAATAAAGTATAATGTATTATAACTTATAAGCAACGGTAAAGATCAGCTAGTATATTAATACTGTTATATGTTACTTCCTTCATATGAAGGAAAGACAAAAAAACTTGTAAGTATGGGTATTAAACAACCAATATATAATGTATAATTAATTTTATTATAGGCAACGGTAAAAAGATTAGCCGGTATATGAAAACTTTCATATGTTACTTCGTTGTACTGAAGGAGAGAGAACAAAACTTGTAAGGAAGGTTATTGAACAACCAATTTATAGTGTATAATTTATCATAGGCAAAGGTAAAGATCAGCCGGTATATTTATACCATTGTATGAAACATCTCTGTTATGAAGGGGAGACAAATAAAACTTGTTTAAAAATTAAGTTTTTTGAAAAACCTTTTATGGTTATATTTTTATTTTGGCAAAAGGGGAAAAATCAGCCGGTATATTAAAAACATTTTTGTTTCACATTGGGTTTTAAGGGGAGACAAAAAAAACTTGTAACCCTTAAAAATTTTTGACAAAATTATATAGGTTTTTAATTTATATAGGCAACGGGGGGGAAAAATCAGCAGGGGGATTAATTTCCATTGTATGAAACATCTCTGTTATGAAGGGGAGACAAATAAAACGTGTAACTTAAGTTATTGAGCAACTTATATAGGTTATAATTTATATTAGGCAACGGTAAAGATCAGCCGGTATATTAATACTATTGTAATTTGTAACTTTGTTTTGTTTTTTTTTTTTTAAAAAGGGGGTAGAAGGGAAAATTTTTTATGTTTTGTTGGTTAATCACTAGAATGAAGTATAATAGATCAGTATAAGGAAAGGTAAAGATCATTTAGCATATTACTACTATTGTTATTTGTAACGTCGTTGTGTTCAAAGGGATAGGGAAATAATACTTGTTATGTAGTTGGATAATCCCCATGATGGGAAATTAATAGATCCGCATAGGGAAAGGGAACATCCCGCCGGGTAATTAGTAAATATTTTAATTTTTAACTTTGTTTTGTTTTAAGGGGGTAGGGAAATAAAACTTGTTATGTAGTTTTTTTAATCACATGAATGAAGTATAAAAAGGGTGACATAGAGAAAGGGAAAAAATCAGTCAGCATATTTTCTACTATTTTTAAATTTTTAACTTTTTTTTGTTTAAGGGGGGTTAAATTTTAAAAAATTTTTTATATGTTTGGGTTTAAACCAATGTATGAAATTAAAAAGATCAGCATAGGGGAAAGGGAAAAAATCCGCCTGATTTAGTGCTAAATTTTAAATTTTTAACCCTTTGTTTTGTTCAAGGGGGTAGAAGTTAACTTGGGTTTATTAAAAAACATGAAAGAATATAAAAGTGAGCAAGGGAAAAGGGGAAAAATCAGCCAGCATCTTGTTCATTAATCACCCATGAATGAAGTATAATAGATGAGCATAGGGAAAGGGAAAGAGTGTTCAAGGGGATAGAAGTAAAACTTGTTAAGTAGTTCAATTATCACATGAAAGATGTATAATAATGAGGGATAGGGAAAAGGGTTTAAAATTAGCCAACATATTATTTCTATTGTAATTTGTTTAAATTTGTTTTGTTCAAAGGGGTAGAAGTAAAACTTGTTAATGTTTGGGTTTAAACCCCATGTATGAAGTATAATAGATCAGCAAAAGGGAAAAGGGAAAGATCAGCCCGGGAATTATACCATTGTAATTTGTAAATTCGTTTGGTGTTCAAGGGGTAGAAGAAAACTTGATAAGTGTTTTATTTATCACATAAATGAAGTAAAACCCAGAAAGAGCATAGGGGGCAAGGGAAAAATCAGCCAGCATTTAAATTTATTTTAATATTTAAAATTTGAAAAAAATTTTGCACAATTTTAAATTGAAACCTATGGGTATTGCCGAACAAGTTATAAACAAATAACACAATTTTTTCACCAAAAATTTACTATATGTTTCCGTTGGAATAAAAAAACACGTTAATGCAAGTGTTGTCAAATAATCAATAATAACTTCCATTTTTAGTCCAGCATTTATTAAAAAGGAAAGAAAATTGTGACAGATAAAAATATAGTTAACTTGTGTTATCAGTTAAATCATTGACTCTTCTACTGAGCCAGACGGTCATTATAAACCAGTAGTTCTAACGTAGTAGCTGGATCGTACTACTTTATATTTCAATGGAGCTATAGACATGTATGAATATGTTATATGTTAATATCATTGACTCCTTACGAGTCTGACATTCATTATAAAATAGTAGTGTTAATATACCCGCTGGATCGCACTACTATATATTTCGGTGGAGCTATACACTACAATGAATATGTTATATGATTATATCACTAGGAAAACGCTTAAGTCCCGCCGCGTTGTTGGATGAGCGTAATTGGTGCATTGAGCTGCCATGTGTTACGCGGATTTTCTGTTGTTCTGTGAAAAAATCATTACTTAGTCGAAATTTTTTTTTTTTTAAAATTTAAAATTAAATAAAAAAAAGTTAACTTTATTTTTTAATTAAACGTAATTTAAAAAAAAAAAAAAACCCGTAAAAATTTCGATTTTCATGAGAAATAATTTTTCGATTACGCCAAAAATTTACACAATATTTAATCATAAAATTAAGGTTCTGTAAAAAAAACATTTCAAAACGAATTAAGCATGTAGGTGTTATAATCGAATAATTTTTTTTTAAATTTTTAAAAATCGTAAAAATTTCGTTTTTTATGAGAAAAAATTCCCGATTTCGCTAAAACGGGGCATTTTTAAGTTCAGAGATTTTGAAGGCCCCAAAAATTTTACGCAAGGGTATAGGTTTACCCGGAATCGTGTTAAAAGTCACCACAACCCCAAAAAAAAAAATTCCGATTTTTTTCTCCAGTGTAGTGAAATGGAAACTTTGCTTTGCTCACTTTCGCTATCCAATTAAAACCTTACTGTCTTAATTTATTTTAAAAAAGTAGATTAAAATACACGGATCGTACAACTATATATTTCATTGGAGCTAAACACTAGTGTGAATATGTTGTATGTTTATATCATTGACTCCTTACGAGTCTTACATTCATTATAAACAAGAGGTCGCCGGCGCGACCTCTTGCAGTACCTTTCCACGCCGGTGCAGCAGGGACCAGATACCCCCGGGATGGGATACCCCCCGGTATCCCAGCTCTAGGGATGGAATACCCCCGGTATCCTAGCCCTAGGGCTAGAGTACCCCATACCAGGGATGGAATACCCCCCACGATTAAAGTGTATTAAGACAAAAAGGGGGGACTTTGGGCCCTAGGGGTAGGATCCCCCCCCATATAAGTGTATAAAGACAAAAGGGGGTACTTGGTCCCTAGGGCTAGGATACCCCCCCCGATATAAACGTGTATTAAGAAAAAAAAAAGGTTTTGCTCCCTAGGGCTAGGGTACCCCCACGATAAACGTGTATAAGGAAAAAAGGGGGTCTTTGGGCCCCCCAGGGGTAGGAACCCCCCAAGATACAAAGTGTATTAAGACAAAAAGGGGGGACTTGGGGCCCCCAGGGGTAGAATACCCCCCACATAAACGTGTATTAAAACAAAAGAGGGACTTGGGCCCTAGGGCAAGGATACCCCCCACGAATTTAAAGGTATTAAGACCCCAAAAAAGGGTCTGGTCCCTAGGGCTAGGATACCCCCCCCACGATATAAAAGTGTATTAAAACAAAAGGGGGACTTTGGGCCTAGGGGTAGGGGTACCCCGTATAACGTTATTAAGAAAAAAAAGGGACTTGGCCAAGGGCTAGGTACCCCCCCCACATAGGTAAAGACAAAAAGGGGAGTACTTGGTCCCTAGGGGTGGAAACTCCCCCTAAAACAACGTGGGTTTCAAGACAAAAGGGGGGACTTATCCCTAGGGATGGAATACCCCCCCGACATAACTGTATTAAGACAAAAGGGGGACTTGGTCCCCAGGGCTAGGGTACCCCCACGATAAACGTGTATAAAGGAAAAAAGGGGGTACTTTTGGGCCCTAGGGCTAGGATCCCCCAAGAACAACGTGTATTAAGACAAAAAAGGGGCTTGGGCCCTAGGGCTAAAACCCCCCCCGATATAACGTTATTAGACAAAAGAGGGGACTTGGTCCCCAGGGCTAGGGTACCCCCCACGTATAACGTTTATTAAAACAAAAGGGGGGATTTGGGCCCTAGGGCTATGATACCCCCCCCAAAATAACGGTATTAAGACAAAAAAGGGGGGATTGGGCCCTAGGGGAGGAAAACCCCCACGAATAAGTGTATTAAGACAAAAAAGGGGGGACTGATCCCTAGGGCAGGATACCCCCCGATGTAAAGTGTATTAGACAAAAGGGAGTACTTTGGTCCCCAGGGCTAGGTACCCCCCCCCACGATAAAACGTGATTAAGACAAAAGAGGTACTTGGTCCCTAGGCTAGGGTACCCCCCCCCCCATTATAAGTGTATTAAGACAAAAAAGGGGACTTTTGGGCCCTAGGGCTAGGAAAACTCCCCATAATACAAAATGTTACAAGAAAAAAGGGGGATTAGTCCCCAGGGATGGAATACCCCCACGACATAAACGGATTTAAAACAAAAGGGGGTACTTTTTCCCTAGGGCTAGGGTACCCCCCCCGTATAACGTGTTCAAAAAAAAAGGGGGGGACCCTTTGGGCCCTAGGGTAGGGTCCCCCCACGATTAACGTTATTAAACAAAAGGGGGGACTTGGTCAAGGGTAGGATCCTCCACGACTAAAGTGTATTAAAACAAAAGGGGGAAATTGGTCCCTAGGGCTAGGATCCCCCCCCCATAAAACGTGTATTAAGACAAAAAGGGGGGACTTTCTCCCCCGGCTAGGGTCCCCCCCCCGATAAACGTGTATTAGGACAAAAGGGGGACTTGGGCTCTAGGGGTAGGAACCCCACGAACAACGTGATTAAGACAAAGGGGTACTTGGTCCCTAGGGCTAGAATAACCCCCCGATATAAAAAGGGATAAAGACAAAAAAGGGTACTTTGGCCCTAGGGGGTAGGATACCCCCACGATTTAACGTGTATTTAAAACAAAAGGGTACTTGGTCCCTAGGGCTAGGAAACCCGCACGATATAACGTGTATCAAGACAAAAGGGGGTACTTGGGCCCTTTGGGCTAACCCCCCACGATATACGTGTATTTTGACAAAAGGGGGACTTGTCCCTAGGGCTAAAATACCCCCCCGATATAAGTGTATTTAGACAAAAGGAGGTACTTTGGGCCCCGGGGTAGGATCCCCCCACGATATAAGGATTAAAACAAAAGGGGTACTGACCTAGGGGTAAAATCCCCCCACGATATAAACGTGATTAAGACAAAAAGGGGGTATTAGTCCCTAGGGGTAAAAAAACCCCCACGATATAAGTTTTTTAAAACAAAAGGAGGTATTGGTCCTAGGGCTAGGATACCCCCCCCCCCACGATATAAAGGGATTTAAAACAAAAAAGGGGACTTTGGGCCCCAAGGGGTAGGGTACCCCCCCACGACATAACGTGTATTAGACAAAAGGGGGGATTGTCCCCGGGCTAGGGTACCCCCCCCGTATAACGGTATCAGAACAAAAGGGGGGACTTGGTCCCTGGGGGTAGGTTACCCCCCACGATATAACGTGATTAAGACAAAAGGGGGACTTGGGCCCTAGGGGTAGGAACCCCCTTTCGATAAACGTTATTTTAAGACTAAGGGGGGACTTGGTCCCTAGGCTAGAATTTTCCCCCCCCGATATAAAAGTGTATTAAAACAAAAGGGGGGGAAATGGTCCCCCAGGGCTAAGATACCCCCCCCGATTTAACGTTTTTAGACAAAAGGGGGTACTTTGGGCCCTAGGGGTAGGATACCTCCCCCGAATAAAAGTGTATTAAGACAAAAGGGGGTACTGGGGCCTAGGCTGGGAAAACCCCCACGATATAGTGTAAAAAAAACAAAAGGGAGTACTTGTCCCAGGAGGGTACCCCCACGATATAACGTGTATAAAGACGAAAAGGGGGTACTTGGTCCCTAGGGATGGGAATACTTCCATGATATAACGGTAAAAAGACGAAAGGGGGGCTTGGGCCCCAGTGCTAGGGTACCCCCCCCTTTATAAAGAGAATTATTACCAAAGGGGGGTTCTTGGTCCCCAGGGCTGGGGAACCCCCTACGTTTAACGTGTTTTAAAGACGAAAGGTGGGATTTGACCCCAGGGCTGGAATACCCCTTTACGATATAACGTGTAAAAAGACGAAAGGGGGAACTTTTGGGTTTCCTAGGGGTGGAAAACTTCCCACGATATAAAGTGTAAAAAAAACGAAAGGGGGTTTTGGCCCTAGTGCGGGCCCCCTACGATTAAGGTATAAAAACGAAAAAGGGGGACTTGGTCCCCAGGGATGGAAATTACCCCAACGATATAAGTGTTAAACGACGAAAGTTTTCTTGGGCCCTGGGCTGAAAGGCATAGAAATAAAGGTTTTTAAAAATGACTTTACAGGGATTTAATGTATTGTATCCCCTAGCACAAAAAATTCTATCCAAATGCATTTGTTTTTATATTGTTATTATTTATGTTTTTCCTCGTCTAATTAAATGATATATTTCTTTTTTTTTGGGTGAGCGAAGCAAAGACTTAAATTTCACTGACCCACCAAAAAATTTAGCTCGGGTTTTTTTTTTATCTGTTTGATGCTCTCTACCGGGCAAAAAGCAAAATTATCGATCTTGATGAAAATTTTACCGACCTTTGTTTTCCTAAATTTAGACTTGCTACATTTTTGGGTACAATCGGAAAATTTCTCATGAATTCTATTTTTAAAACGTTTTTTTTTTCGTTTTTAGTGCGATTTTTTCGTGACTTTGGCGTTTTGACCAAAGGGGTGGGGCTAAAAACGTTCTATTTCACATGGACATTGAGATAATGGTGTGTATTGCTTTCTAAAAAAAAATTTTAAAAAATTTTGCAGAATCTAAAATAAAGCTTTAATAAAAGTTTTTTGTTTTTTTTGTGCGATTTTTTTCGTGCCTTTTGGGGCCCACCCTGACAACGGGGGGGCCAAAAACGTTCTAGTACCTTTTGGAAGAAAGTTGAAAAAGTTGCCAAATCCTAGAAAAAAAGTTTTTAAATAAAATTTTTTTTAGGGTAAAAAATACCATGACAAAACAAAAAAAACTTGAAAACTTTTCACCAAAAAAGCGTAGGCACAAAAAAGCCTTGCAAAAGTTAAGATATTCCACGCAAACAAAAAAATTTTTAAAAAGCTCTCCATCAACGCGGCGGACTTGCGTTTCCTAGTTTACTAATTGTTTTTTTTTTTGTTTTTTTAATTGGGGGATAGCAAGGGGAAGTCTTCATTTCACCGACCCCCCCTTTAAAATTTACTCGGGTGTTTTTTTGTTGTTTTGTGTCTGTTTGTTCGTTTTCTCTGGGGCAAACGCTATCCGATTTATGAAATTGGAGGGGACCTTCAAAATATTGAACTTAATTGCTACGTTTTTGGGGACAATCGATGAAATTTCTCAAAATTCGTACTTTTACGATTTCTTACATTTTTAGTGCATTTTTCGTGACCTTTAAGCCCTTTCTGCCAAACGGGGAGTACAAAGTTCATTTTCACATGGCTTGAGGTTATGTGAGTCTGCTTTTTGAAAGAAAGGTTAAAATTTACCAGAATCTACTTAAAGCTTTTAATAATTTTTTTTGATTTTTTTGCGATATTTTCGTGCCATTTGGCCAATTCTGACCAAACGGGTTTGGGCTAAAACGTTCATATTTGCAGGGACATTAAGGGTTTGGTGTTGTAGAAACCTTTTGAAAGAAAAGTTAAAAAAGTTAGCCGAATCCATAGAAATAAAGCTTTTAATCAATTTTTTACGGAAAACCAATACCAATTGCAGGTAACAATAGAATCTTAAAAACAACCCTAAAATGCGTAGGCGCAAAAAAACTTGCAAAAGTAAAGATATCCCCCCCTCAAAAGGTTATCCTCAACGGGGCGGGCTTTATCTTTTTCCTAGTTACAACAATAGGAACTGGCAAAAAGGCCTTCAATACTAATTTTGTCATAGATTGTTTGGGTTTGGGGGGGTTGTTCGAATTCGTGTGGAAATGTTAGTGCAGAGTTTTTTGTGTTTTGGTTTTGAAGGGGGATTTTGAATTTTTTTTTTTTTTTTAATTAAAATCTACTTTTTTTCTTCAATATTTTTTGAAAAAAAAATTCATAAAAGAAATTAAAATTAAAATTTAAAAAAATACTCTCCATTTCTCATGACCACACCTCTTTCTTAAAAAAACAAACTCTGTCTCTTTTTTAAATTTTTTTAAATCATCAATCTAGATCCAAGTAAAAAAATGGTCTCAAAAAGTTATCCTGAGAAACTGCTAGTAGAGTTGACAAAAACTTTGAGTTTTTAGGCAATTTCAAGCATATTGGAAACACGAGCATAAAAAAAAATGTTATAAAATATTTTTGTTTACATGTGTCTTTGTAGAAAAGTGGGTAAAAAAGAAAAATTTTTTAAATTTTTTTTTTTTTTTTTTTTTTTTTAATTCCCGTGGTGTAGGGGATATTAGTCCACAATCACAAGTCTATACCGACGTGTTGGGTCGGGCGCAAAGCGTCGACCTGATTCGGGGGGTTTCCCGGGTTCGAATCCCGTCGAGACCGGATCCTGACTGAATTTTTTTTCCGAGTTTTTCCTCATCGTTAGGGGAATGCAAGGGATTGAGTCCTCTTAAACGCCCTCGGGCTCCTTCACAATTTTCCACCGCACATACCTGTTCACCGAAGAGGGGGGTAAATTGCACCCTTAACAGGTTTTCCCAATAAAAAAAAAAAAAATAACTATGAAACTTGGGGTAATCACCTACAAAGCGGTACAAAAAGCAAGTCTTTGGGTAACGAAATGTGTCACATTCATTTTTAGTTAGAAAAAACCAAACAATTATTACTTCTTTTTTAAATTTTATTTGGGGGGGGAAATAAATATTGTAAAACCCCCGTTAAAACCCAACATATGAAAAATTTTCCCAAAACCGGGTTAAAGAGGATTTGGAGGGTTTTAAAAATTCAAAAACGAAAAATGAAGCACATAAAATGGAAATAAGAACACAAACTTCGAAATTAATTCCCTTTCAATATTCAAGACCCATGAAGTATTTAAATAACTAGGAAAACGCCTATAACGTGGCCTTCGCGTTGTTGAGCGAGCACCTGGTACGTGCAATCCAGCACACACTCGAGTACCACTTCCCAAATGTTACAAACCAATAAGTTCTTTAAGTCTTTGACCCGATTTAGCTGACCAAATTTGGTATAATATGTTCATAGAGAATAAAATGTTTGTACTTATTGAACCTGTCAAAGAAATTTTCATTTCGACATGCGTTTGTCTTTTTTTTTGACCTATAATCTGTCATGCGTAGAAATCTCCTCGTGATAATTTTCTAATTTTAACACGGAATACAAGAAACCCCATATCAATTTTATTTGACTGCATCTTGACATCTTCTAGAATTACTATACTACGAGTGACAATTGAGTAGTGAGTTTTTAGTTTTCATTATTTACCAAGCATAAGTTATTCGAGTTGTTTTGTACTCAATTGTTGTTGTGGGTAAAAGCTGAATAAACTACATTAAACACTTGCAAGTTTTATTTGATGCTCTGAATCAGAAGTGCATATAGTTCATATTAGATTGTTAAAATCATTTTTTAACCTTACTGTCGTCCTTAAGACAAGGGTTAGTAATATCGTATTCTAGTATAATACTTAGTAGTTTACGAACTCCGTTCAGTTTATTTTACGAGATATTGTGGGGATTTAAAGTGTCTTTAAATTTACGTTTGTAGGTGTCGGTGTAGCTCATAAGCTACTTTAAAGTTTGTTATGTTTGTTTTATTTAGCCAGAGTGTCAATTTATGGTTGTTTTACAACTGCCTTTCTTGGACAGCGGACATAAGTTACATTGATTATATAAGACCCTTTTCGATTTTAAACTAGTGATTCATTTTGCTTGCAGAATGGTTATGTATTTTGTTACCTGTGTGTAAGTTGCAGACTGTGTAGAATATAAAAATAAAAGCCTAAAGTGCTACGTATGTAAAAGGCTTTTTTTCATCGAATGTGGATGAAATTATGATGTCTAGTACTGTAATGATACCATTCGTGATTATCATTTGCTTGAGCTACAGATGGGAATGCAATAGTGTATAGACATTGGGAATAACCAAGCAAGGTCGTCTTTCCAAATGTGAGTGATTCACGATTCTATTAACTGAATGAATATAGAACAAGAAGGAGTTTGTCGCCGAGATGGTACTGTATGTGAATTGTGTTATTTCCCCCTCTAAGTGTACAACGATATTTTTTAATAATGATGTCGACCGAAGATTCGCACAAAGTTTAGTGATGTTTTTTTTCTGCAATGGTTTTACCCTAGTACATTAGGCTAAACAGAATTGAAGTTTGTGGGCATCTCTTAAATATTACTTTCTACTTATGGCTATAGGTTATGTTCAGATCAAGTTGGTTATTCTTGACACGTACTACATATTGTGTGTGCTGTATATTCTTCTGCTTGCCGTGTGATGAACTATCTAGCTATTGATTCTGGTTCATATCATGATATGTTTTTATTACTCACTTGACCCTATTGCATACATATAAAATTGCTTTAAGCTCTTTGTGAATGTCGTGAATGGTAGGGGGAGGGTGTTAGTTTAGTTTATAATCTGCTGAGACCAGTTCGATGTCAAGTGTACGTTGATGTGCTAAATGTAAAATTGTCCCGTGTTCGGGGATTGTTGCGCAGTTTTGCAGTCATAGTTTTGTATTCTGGCTATCCAAATGTACAACCCATGATTTTTACAGCGTTTGTTTACTACAGCTCCACGTAAAGTTAGAAGGATTAGTCTTCAGAATTGTTTTGATGGTTTAGTAAATAATTTAAAATTGGGAAAGCTAATAATTTTTTTTCTAGTGATTTTCAAACATTGTATTTGCAGTAAGAATAGCATTACCTTAGTAAGTCATTTCAAAATTTCTCACTGAGTATCACTGTGGATTGGGTTGCATCACTGATTAAAACAATCCTTTTACTATAGTTGCTTACCTTATATATAGGTCAGCTTACACTATTTACCACTTGATTCATTTTTATGTAAATGTATGTATCACCATGAAAATTATTTGTCAGTCAGGTCTTTGCTAAGTGTAGGATTAAGTGATCATGATTAATTTATTGTGTTCGTAAATTAATACGCAAAGTTTCTCCTAAATATTTTTGTAAATACTAGAAAGTATAAAGGAATAGTCGATTGAAGCAGCGTAAATGAATATACTATCAAGTGGTCCCATTGTACCAAATTGTATGGCGGTTAAGCTTTTTTAGATGGATAAATTAGAAATGTTTGTTAAAGTCACCGTGAGAACCTCAAATGAGGCAAGCACCCCCCTTCTGACCTTAAGAGTTAAAGAAAACCAGCCATGGTTTAACATCAGTATTCTTAGTGAAAGTATCCGATGCATAGGAGGATAGTACCCCTATTGCGCAAAGAATTCAGAATTTAGGAGTGGCCATCAATCTTGTGGTGGAGGAAATCACAGAACGAGTTAGAATATAGGTAAATATCAGATTCGTCTTTTTTTCTACGACGTGACATTTTTAAGTCGTTCTTTTGGATAATGACTATTTTCTTCTAAACTCTGTATGGTCATTTTTTTATACTAAGTTGACAGGTAACACACACATTGAATAAGATGAGTGTTCGCATTAGCCTTACTATTTCATACAGGATGTGAGGGGTATCGCTACACGTCTTGAATGCCCTGACCATTTTCTGCTGTTTGTTTTAGTCAGAAAATGTTGTTGTGCATCCTGACTGTTGATTTTTTCCCAGTTGGTCCATTGTAAGTTTGTAAAGATTTAAATAGAAAAAGAAGCAGATTGATCTCCCCGCAGTAAAGGTAACTAATGAAGAAGGTCTTTCAGGCAATTAAACGTCTTACAAAATCATAAAGCTGCGACAACACTTTCAAGAGATTCCAATGCGCATCCAAAAAAATAAAAAAGTCGATTATTGGCTGATAAGAATAATTTCCACATATTCTTCTTTCTTGTAGGTGCATTGTTCCCAACACAGCTGACGAATTGGCAAGGGTACGACCTATTTTATAACGGGTAAGTAAAAGAAGTGATTGGCACTTCTTATCGACCTGCGTTATCTTCAACTCTTTTTCCAATTGTAGAAAAATTATTGAAATAGTTATGCACACATGAGGTTCATTACTATGAAGTGGATGCATCTGAAGGTTTAAGGTGTAAACACCAACATGTTTTGAGGAAAGGTAGATCAACGGCAAAGGTCGCCCTGTCTAAGCATTTACCGATATTTTTATCTATAAAGGGATGACACTAGCGGATGGTAAGGTTGGAGATGTTTTTTGTTTGATTCGTAGAAAGCATTTGATTCAGTACCTTTTTTTACCTGTCTTTTATCAACCTAAAAAACCCAGGTATAAACATAAGTCCTTATTGTTATCAATTTGGCGGATTAACTTTTTTAAAAGAAAAATGTTTATCACATCGTGCAAAATATAGTCAAAGGTATTCAATGATATTTTGTGGAGTACCACAATGATCAATATTAGGATCCCCTTTTATTTATTCTTTACATAGATGGAATATCTACTACTAACTGGGAGGACAATCATTATCTTTTATATGCTTGAGACATTTGGTGCTTTTTATTGACGGTGTGGGATTTGAAGGATGATCGTAATAAACGTCGTCAAGAGTTTTCAAGAGGGATGGTGATGTTGGTTTAGAACTTCAGGAACTTGATATTCATGCTAGTAAAACAAATTTTTTATGATTTTTCATAAGGCTCAATTGATAGGAAGCATGAATGATATTCATTTGACGTTGAATTGTAATGGTAATGCTAATTTCTAGTGATGTATATGAATTTCAATATCTTGAGTTTTCTTAGATGTAATTTAATTTTTAAGAGAAACTTATGAATATGTATTGTAATAGAATATCATCATCAATAGGCATTTCATAAGTAGAATGAAGAGGTTTTGTAACAGAGAGAGTGTTGACGAGGTACTTGTGGGAGATTCTTAGATTTCACTCCTATAATTGATTATTGTTTAGTGGTTTGTGGGCAGATAAGACCTTCTACGAATGATGTTGTACTTCAGAATACGGAATTGACCAATCTGTTTTGATTTCATTCCTATGAGCCAGATTTTACAATCTTATTGCTTCACGATTGAGGAAAGAAGAATATAGCGTACTGGTAAAATACATACAAAATATTGAACGGATGTATTCAGGTATTATTATACCCTATATATTTTTCAATTTGTTGGTCGTGATAGAAATTCTATTCTAGATGAACTCTTTGAAAGTTCCTAATTAATTTTCGTGAATCTTATGAAAGTCATTCTTGTACAGAGGAGTATCCTTTTGGCAATTCAATTTCTTATGATTTATAAGCCAGTTTACTGAGCTAGGAATAGTCAAATTTAGACAGCTAAATGAACGCAGTGATAGTTGAACGAAGAACAAAGAAGCAATTGATTTTACTATTTATTTGTGGGGGCATTGTCTCTGTGTTTTATGTAATGTTTAATTTAATCTTCATATAGTTCTTTTTTATGATTTTGCCTGGTTTCGCTATTTTGTTTGTGTCATCGTCTGTCTGCTCTTGATTTGATGTAATTCAATGTATTTTTCAATTGATATTTTTCTGCCTAGAGTGTCTGGTTTGCCGCCCACTGCGTGGAAACTATGTCAACACCTTGATTAGTTTTCCTGTATCATTGCCTATGGATCAGTTTTTGGACTTGAACAATTTAAATATTATATATCTTGATATAATTATATATTAGAGATCAAGATCTTTTGCCTAAAATTGTTATCCAGATTGAAACACAAGAATGATGGTGGAACAAAGAATGAAGATTCGCGTTCGGGTTGTTTCTTCCGCAAAGATGATTTACTCGGCTGAGTTGCTGTGTTCCTAGATTTTTGTGCAACCTCATATTCGTTTTGAGTGGGTATCGTCCTAATAATCAGTTTTATTCATTGAGACGTTTTTTCTTTTTTTAAATGTTTTTTTTTTTCTTCTTTTTTCTTTCTTTCTTCCTTTCCTTTCATTTTTTTTCTTTTTTCTTTTATTTTCTTTTTCTTTCTTTTTTCTTTTCTTTCATTCCCCACCCCCTTTTTTATATAAGTATTCGATGTCATTCAAATTGCATTTAATATCCTTTTTATTTGTTATCAAAATTTGTTGAGTATTAATTCCAATGTTGTAATATTACATTTTACAAAGTTCATTGTTGTGTCTGCATCTATTAATTATATTTTTGGTTGTACCCTCCTTTTTAAAGTCAATTTTTATCAACTGATATGATAAAAAAAAAATACGAATGGAATAAATAAATAAATAAAATAACGTCGAACACATTTTTGAAAATTTGTTTTATTTTTTTTAATAACCACATCGGATTTTGTGTTCTAAAAAACTATACAGCAAACCCGCATAGGTGTTATGTTACATGCCTTGCAAAATTTCAGGTCCGAATCAGAGAAACGTGGCGACCTCTAACCGAAGCAAGTAACAGAAAAAAACAAAAAAAACAAAAACAGACATTCAGCCGTATGAGTCGAGTGAGTGGAGACGCTCGCTACGCTTCGCGTGGGTCAATGTAATCATCAAAAAGACGAAATAAATATCACTACTCCACATGATTCAAAAGTAAATAAAGCGTCCATTTTCAATTATTTAATTTATTTTACAACGAAATGAATGAAAACCACGGTATATCATAGATCTACACAAGTGACGTTGCTTTTGAAAGCTACTACATTACTTTGAAACACTTATACATACAACCTTCATGTATTGTTGAGAAAACAATGTAGATATCTATAATGTAAAAAACAATGGTATTGATCTACTAAAATAAAGACTATATAGGAAAATTATATTTAAAGGCAATAAATAAAATGCCACAGAAAACTCAAAAACTTGTAAATGCACAGCCAAACCTTCTCAACTAAAATAAATTAAATCAGAAAAATGCCAATCAAATAATTCAATTGAAATTCACATTAAATAAAATTTATACAAAATACATAAAAGGCTTAATACTCAATAAACCCACTCAGGTGTTTGATGCTGTTCTGCTGAATGGTTGTGCATATATTACTTACAATTTTGCATGGATGTTAATAACGTACTTTTATATTGATATTTGCACCCGTTTGGAAAAAATAAGCTTTTACAGATCCATTGCGAGACATAATATATAAATGGAAATCTTCAACATGGTTTCATTCACGAAATTCCCAACAACCGTTTATCTACCAGCGCGTCTTGCGTTCACCTTGATTTAAAACGTTAATATAATCAAAGTCTTTATACCCGTTATATCGTGGGGTATGTCCATCCCTAGAGAACCAAGTACCCCTTTTTCGTCTTTAATACACGTTATATCGTGGGGTGGTTATTCCATCCCTAAGCCAAGTACCCTTTCGTCTTTATACACGTTATAGCGTGGGGGGTACCCATCCCTAGGGCCCAAGTACCCCCTTTTGTCTTGTTTACAACGTTATATCATGAGGGTATTCCATCCTAGGGACTAAGTACCCCTTTTTTTCTTGTAACACGTCTGTATTATGGGGAGTATTCCATCCCTAGGGACCACGTAACCACCCTTTCGTCTTTTATAACACGTTATATCGTGAGGGTACTCCATCCCTAGGGACCACGTACTCCCCTTTCCTCTTTATACACGTTATACCGTGTGGGGGTAATCTCCCTCTCTAGGGACCAATTACCCCCTTTTGTTTTTATAGCCCGTTTATAATTGTGGGGGTATCCATTCCCTAGGACCGAGTTCCCCCTTTGGTCTTTTCCACGTTATATCAGTGGGGGGTATTCCATCCCTAGGACCCAGTACCCCCTTTTGTCTTTTTTACAACGTTACATCAGGGGGGGTATTCCATCCCTAGGGATTACGTACCCCCTTATCGTTTTTATAAACGTTATATCGTGGGGGTACACATCCCAGGAACCAAGTACCCGCTTTTGTCTTTTTACCCGTTTTATATCGTAGGGGGTATCCTAGCCCTAGGACCAAGTCCCCTTTTGTACTTGTGCCAACGTTATATCATGAGGGTATCCATCCCTAGGGACACGCACGTACCCCCTTTCGTCTTATACAACGTTATATCGTGGGGGTATTCCATCCCTAGGGACCGACGTCGCCCTTGTCGTCTTTATTACACGTTATATCGTGGGGGGTATCCCATCCCTAGGGACACTAACGTACCCCCTTTCGGTCTTATACACGTTAATCGTTGGGTATTCATCCGCGTATGGGACCCAATGCGACATGTTGTACCCCCTGTTATCACTGGTGTCCTTTGATACAACCTACGGTATGTAGTGATTCGGAGGGGGGGTATCCCCATCCCTGAGGACCGAAGTACTCAACCTTTCGGTCTTTATACACTTAATTCGTAAGTGGGTATCCCATCGCTTTGGACAAGTATACACGGCCCTTGTCGTCATTATACACGTTATACGAGTTCGTAAGGTCTGGGTATATTTTCCGCAATCCCTGGGACCTTACTGTGGTACCCCCTTTATGCTTTATACACGGTATAAGTCGGAAGGGGGTATCCCCATCCCGAGGGACCACGTACCCCCTTTAGTCGTTTATAACACGTTAGTATCCTGTAGGGGTATCCCAAGGCCGTACTCCGGGGGGGGTTTTTGGGGGTTCAAACCCCACCCGCATTAACTCTTCTGCCAAAAAGACGGGACTAACACATTTCCATATATGCTAGTCCTGTCGTATTCGCGTTTTTTATAATAACTACTCTACCAAAATCTTCAATTTAGAACTAAACCTTAACCGGATACGACCGTCGCTGGCCTTTTTTTAATATATTGTGCCGTTTTACCAACCCGCAAGAAAGGTCGACCCCCCACCCCGTACCCTTTCCAAGAAGGGACTTCAACACTTTGGAAATGTTTTACGACATCGTCGTGTACAAGTGGGTATTCACTCTTGTGTTTCTCAGATGTGTGTATAGCTAATGGCGACTAAACGCATGCCTCCGTCGCAGCCAACGCATGCTAAATTTCGTTTTCGGTCTCAAAATTGGAGTAAAGTTTAGTGCTAATCGTGGACAGTGATTCAACAGTGTTTTAATATAGTATCTCAAACCTTATACAAAACCCGTGTGAAAAAGTGAAGAACCTAAAACTTAAAACCATAGCTTCGGCAATTCTACTTTCTACACCATGCTTAATTAGGTAGTGAAACACTGTAATAACTAGTATACTAAAATAGAAAATGGAGTATTGTAAGTCCCCCCCGCCCCCTTCCCCTCCCACCATAGGGTACTTTACACTAAGTACAGGGTACCGGGGGGGGGGGGGGGGGGGGCAACAATTTCTATATGGAATTCTGCCAATTTTTAGATTTTTAAAATTGTAAACACCCCACAAAATTATTTTCGCGTACGGCCTGGGTATCCCATCCCTAGGGACCAGTAACCCTGTCCCTTTCGCCTTTATACACGGTATATCGAGGGGGGAAGCCAATCCCTAGGGACCAAGTACCCCCCTTCGTCTTTATACACGTTTTTTAAATCATTGGGGGTTATCCATCCCTAGACCAAGTTCGCAACGACCCCTTTTGGTCTTTTATTCCCGTTATATCTTGGGGGGTATTCCATCCCCTAGGGACCAAGTACCCCCTTTTGTCTTTTTAACAAACACGTTACATCATGGGGGGATATTCCCATCAAAACTATGGATTTACGTACCCCTTTCTGTCTTTATAACACGTTATATCGTGGGGTATCCCATCCCTAGGTACTCAGTACCCCCTTTTGTTTTTTTATACCACGTTATCCCTATAGCACGGATTTTTTTTGGGATCGTCCTGGGCCACGTATGGCCCCATCTGGCTGCTGACGTACGGGAAAGCACGTCTGGGCATCGTCTGGCCCATACCCAGGGGCTAATCCATCCGACATTTTAAACTCTGCTTAGGGCCGTCGGATGCCAGCCAGATCCTTGCCATACGCGGTCTAGCCATGACATTGGGAAACAACTGGCTGAGCCCTAGTGGATCGGATGCGTCTTAACCCTGAGTCAGCTGCATCTGGCACGCGGATACCAAGCCAGATCCTTGCCGTCACGCGAACTAGCCATGACTTGTGGGGCAAACAACTGCTAGCCGAAATGTGGACGGATGCGTTTACAACCCTAGTCACGATCTGGCATGCTGGCACGGACCGGGTCCGGAATACCAGCCAGATCTGCCCGTACGCTCGTGCTAGCCATGACTTGGCAACAACTGGCTACCACACTGGCCCGATGCGTCTTAACCAAGCTCAGAGTGTAGTGTGGTCACGACGGATGCTAGCCATGTCATTTCCACACATTACGGCCCAGCCAGACTCGTCTTGAAAACACTGTTTTTTAGCCGTTAGGGACGAAAGAGGGTGGGGGGTAGCGTCGAGTTTGAATTTGGGAAAAATGATGACTTGTCTGTTACATTTCTTTGTTAGTTGCGAATGCTCTCTTGCAGAAGGCTGGATCTATGCTGTGGTCTCTGTGTGTAGGTTATATATGCTACGTATATCACACTGCACGTAGCACACTTTGGTCGTCCCATGGAAAGGTTATAATACGCAGTACACACACCCCAAAAAGGATTCATATCGGCGCACCACCCAGCGAGAAGCGGTAGTCATCCTGCAGGTATGGTAGTGTAGCTACTACACCATCTGTTGCCAGAAAGTGTAAAAATACTCAAGGTTAAAATAACATGTACGCACTCGCCCCTATTAGCAAGAAGATTGATTCATATAGGCAAGTGCCCTGGAGCAGATATCAAGTCGAAACTGCAGGTAAATGTTAAACCACTCAGCCTTGCCAGGAGGATCGTGTCTTCAGATTATGGTAATACATGCAGTACGTCCACGAACCGTTTCTAGGTAGATGATGTATTTTCATATAGGCACACCGCGCAACACCGCCAGGAGCAGACCTTTCCGTAGCCAGAAGGACTCAATTTGGCAGTCCTTGGCGCTAGAAAGAAACGTGTCTTCATACTAATGGTACAATGCATGCAGAACGCACGGCAGAAGTCTTAATATGAAGATGTGTGTGTAGAACCACTCAGCCTTGCCGGAAATTGGGTACTTCATACTAATGTAACACTATCGCAAGTACGTACGCACCCCCAGCTCAAGAAGGTGGATTCCATTCGCGCATGGTCTCAGAAACCTGTCCATAGTTTTCATGTTAATATAACACTCGCTCACCTATCCATCGCAGGAAAAAAACAAAATATGAAATATATTCATTGACATTTATTTAAATAAAGAAAAATTGTGGAATAATATGTATGCGTATCATTATTTACCCCATGATGAGTCCTAACTTCCTGTCAGACCCACATATGGCAACATGGCTATGCTCTCATCAGTAAATAAAACTTGTCTGGCTGGGATCTGGCAACCACAAGGCTAGCCGTGCGTCTGGCTGGCCAGATGCGTCCCCTACGAGGCCCAGACGCATGGGCCATACGTGGCATGACTGCCAAAAACGAATACCAGCCACACACGCTAGCCGCATGTGGCATGGACGTTTTCGCCGGCTAGCCAGATATGGCCCTTACAAGGCCCAGACGTACGTGTTCTTAGGGATATCGTAGGGGGTATCCTAGCCATAGGGACCAAGTACCCCCTTTTGTCTTGTTACACTTTATATCATGGGGGTATTCCATCCCTAGGGACTAAGTACCCTTTTTTTCTTGTTACACGTTGTAATGGGGGGTATTCCATCCCTAGGGACCACGTACCCCCTTTCGTCTTTATACACGTTTTATCATGGGGGTATTCCATCCCTAGGGACAAGTACCCCCTTTGGTCGTAATATACGTAATATCGAGGGGGTAATCCTAGCCCTAGAGACTACCCTAGTAGCACACCGTTAAGTGCCATGCATGGGCCATGGACGATTATCTTAAACGTCCGCGCATGGGCCATGCCCAACACTCGTAGATGGGCCATGCAACGTTTTTGGCCGCGAGTCCAACCAAAACCCATCGATGGTTTTTAAACATGGCACTTGCATGGTTAGCGCAAATTAGCCATGCAGGACGCAAGGTACTCGTACTTGTCAGTACCATGCGTGAAAGTCGAGCAAGGGCCATGTCCTACTCTCGTCATGGCCATGCAACGTTTTGGCCGCGAGTACAACCAAAACCCATGGACGATTTTTAAACATGGCACATGGCATGGTTAGCTTAAATTACCCATGCCTACTTTTCTGCACCAAGCGTGCTAATCGCGCAACGCCCATCCACGTTTTAGCGCGCAAGGCCCATGCACGTTGATCGCGCATGGGCCATGTCCTACTCTCGTCCATGGGCCATGCAACGTTTTGGCGCGAGTACTACCAAACCCCATGGACGACTTTTAAACATGGCACATGCATGGTAAGCGTAAAATACCCATGCCTACTTTTCATTCAAACGCGTGGTAATCGCGCACAGGGCCATGCACGTCAATCGCGCATGGGCCATGCCCGACATTCGTCGATGGGCCATGAAACGTTTTGGCCGCGAGTACAATCAATTTTCTTGGACGACTTTTAAACATGGCACTTGCATGGTTAGCGTGTTACTGCCCATGGAGCTTGCCATGCGTGGCGCAAATGTACGATAATACCCCTTGACACCCTTGTCATGTATGGAGCAAATGTACTGAGGTAAGAAAAGACTCATATTGATTCTCCTCAGGGAAGAGAGACCAGAGTACTGAAATTTCCTTACCTTCTTTGTGGGGGGTGTGCATGCGTGTGTTTTAATAGCGCATCCCCTTACAATTGCTGACACCTAGTGCAGAGCACTAATAATTCAGCTATATAGATTTAATTTCATTGTTGATTTTTTTAGTTGTGCAACACGTGTCTGTTGCATAATATATTTGGAGTGGTTTCTCGAAATAAGAATAATTTTGACAGGCTTGGCTGTATTTTTTTAATTTATAAAATAAATAGTAGAAATAATATGCGATTTGAATTCTTATCGGATTAACAATAAGATAGAACAATTAACAGGCTAGGGCAATTTTGCCCATGATGTTTTTGTTTTAAGATCCTAAACGGGAGGGAGGTTGTTGGCGGCCACTTGCACCCGTGCTTTCTTAGCCGGTGGTGGAGCCTGAATGTGAGGATTGCAGCGCTTTCTTGTAACAGAATTTGGTGGTATGTTTCGAATGAGAGGGTTTGGTGAGTCTTTTAACGCTGCATAAAATGGAACTGATAGTGCCTCTAGGTGGGCCTCCATCATTTCTAACCCACAGTCTGCATGAACGTCGGACATTCTAGTGCAATGGGGAACGCCAGTGAGATTCCTACTATCTTGTTTTGAATGTTTGAAGTTTTTCGATGTGAATCTCTGCGCAGGTCGACCACACCGGGGACGCGTACGTGAGGGCTGGTCGTATGCATGATTTGTACAATTGAATTTTGGTAGCAGGACTCATTTCACCAGAGCGTAAAAGTGGATACAACGATGCGAGCTTTCCAGTTGCTTTGGCAATCTTAGCCTTAACATGTGGTCCGAAATTGAGATTCTTGTCTAGTAAGGCACCTAGATAATTATTCCTGCTTGACCATTGAACAATTTTCGTCATGGATTACGAACGAAGATGCATCTGCCGGTAAATTACCGAAAAATAGTGTGGCACTAGTTTTTGAAGCATTTAGACCCATACGCCATTTATCATACCAATCGACCATCAAATCCACCGCTTGTTGGCCAATTCGAACGCAATGTTCAGCACGCTTACCCATTATTAGCGCAACAACATCGTCTGCAAAGCATCCGAAAACTACATTGCGTGGAGGCGTCGGGAAGTCATGGGTAAATATATTAAAGTAGAAAGGAGAAATACAAGAGCCTTGTGGAACCCCAGCAGCTATAGGCCGCCTTGTGGAAGTAGCGTTTTGCCATTGAACTAGAAACGATCGACCAGCGAGAAACTGTTTTGTGATGTTGATGAGGTATCTTGGAAATTCAAGTTTTATCATCTTAAAAAGCAGACCTTCATGCCACACACGGTCGAATGCTTTTGCAACGTCTAGGAAGACGGCCGCTGTTTGACGCTTAAAAAATGATTTATTCCTCCGTATGGTCTCAACCACTCTAGCCAACTGTTGGACAGACGAGTGTTTGGCACGGAAACCAAATTGCTCGTCAGGCAGGACGTGGTTTTCGTCAGCATGGCGTTGAAGTCTAGCCAGGAGAATCTTTTCAAATATTTTTGACAGGATAGAGAGCAAGCTAATGGGTCTGTAGCTGGATGGATCTCGTGGTGGTTTGCCAGGCTTAAGAAAAGTTATTATCTTTGCCACTTTCCATGAATTTGGGAAATGTTGAAGTGACAGAGCTGCATTGAAGACTGCTAGTAGTACTTTTGCTGCTTTTGTTGGAAGGGATTTGACAATTTGTCCCGTTATCCCATCCAGCCCTGGTGCTTTGTTAAGAGGGAATGCTCGTGAAATTTCGGCAAATTCGGCTAATGTGCATTTTGTCGCCTTCAGGAAGTTCCACCGGCTCAGGATTCTCAGCAAAAAACTGTTCTACATGATTCATAATTTGCGGTGTGTACTCGTTTGCTGGGTTAGGAGTGAAGGTCTCCTCCAGCGTGTCAGCAATGACATTTGCTTTTTCAACAGGGCTACAGGCAAGTGTGTTGTTGACGTTGAAGGGAGGATCAGGTGCGGGGCGGCGCTGTAGCGTTTTTGCCATTCTCCAGATTGAGTTGTCCCCGAAAGACAATTCACCGACTGCCTCGTGCCATTTTTCTTACACGATGCTCAGCAATGTCCTCTTTCAACTTTGCACATGCTCTATTCATGCGCGTTTTTAATTCGGGGGTTCGATTCTTTTGCCACTCGCGCCTAATGGCATTTTTCTCTTTTATTGCTTTTCGGAGGCGCGTGGGCAGGTCGTACAATGTCACTCTCCTCGATATTTATTAGGAACGGCAGCTAACACGCCCTGTTGGATAACCTCTGTGATGGTTTGGACAACTTTGTCTAGCTCAATAGTGTTTCTAATGGTAGGACGAGAGGTCGGAATACGTTCTGCAAAAAACTTTTTAAATTTGGGCCAGTCTGCATTTTTTAAATCTCTTATGGGTCTGGGGGGATTAACAAGAAGCCGATTGCCCAGGCGAATCATGATTGGATCATGATCCGAGGTGAGTGCTGGTATGGCCGAAATGTCGTAAGAGCATCTGATGTTAACTAGCAAGGCAATATCTAATACATCTGGCATGTGATTCCATTGGGTATGATAGTGGGTGGGACTCCGGCGGACCTGCAACTACATAGTCACGGGACAGACAGTGTGCATAGAGGGCATCACCTCTTGTGTTTGAAACCCTAGAGTTCCACGAGGGATGTTTCGCATTAAGGGTCGCCTGCAATGAGTCTTGGGTTGATACAAGACGTCAGTGCATCGAGGTCACGCGCGGAGAAAAGTACCCGACGGGGGTCTATATACAGAGAGGATTTGAGAGGGCCACTTGGAAGGCGGACTTCTATAGATGTAGCCTCCACGTCAGTGAGGCGTGCAGGGGTTGGTATTTGGAAAATGGCTAATGAGAGAGTTCCACCAAGATTGCAGTACCCCCACCTCTTGGTGCGCTCTGTTTTGGTCACATCCTGAGGCCTGTCTGTTCGATAGACTTTGTGGTTTGCCACTTTCCACAAGTTACCTCAGGTCGCAGGTGCGTTTCAGATATTAAACAGACGTGAACATCATGAGTTCTCATGAAATCAAGAAGTTCGGGTGTCTTTGCTTTTACTCCGCCATTGGCATTCCATGCCATAATGTGAATGCCATTTGGTTTAGGGACTGCCATTTTTGGTATTTGTTCTTGTGCGAACACGGTAAGAAAGCCTACCATGTGTTGAATATATTGATTTTCAGGTGTGCGCTTTGCAACTTGCCGTGCAAAGTACAGCACCATTTCCATGGTGATTCAGTATCTTTCTCTGGTGTCGGAACAGAGTAAGATGGATGATTTGTGAAACTTTTTGGTGGAGGTGCCGGGTTGTATGTCGGAATCTGTTTCGTTTTGGTTACGCTGGCGTAACCTTCAGTTGTGGAAACGCCGCATGCGCAAAAGAAAACTCGGGACTTGTGTTTCTTGCAGGTGGAGAAGCATTTGTAGCTTGATTGGCCGAGTGTTTGTTGTGCTATGTCCGATTGGACGGTGTGTTTGCGGCGCCGTTTGGAAGGCGGTAGCGCTCTAGGGCTGCCTTGTACGTCGGGCATCGCCTCGAGCAGGCGGGGTGATCTCCACCACAGTTGGCACATGTGGCTGGTGACGACCTATCCTTTGGGCATTCTGTCCCAGCGTGGGCCTGCGCGCATTTGTAACATTTGGGTGCCTTGTTGCAAAAGGCTGACGAATGACCAAAGCCTTGGCAGTTGTAGCACATTTGAGGACCCTTTGGACCTCTAAAATGCTCTACCCGCACCACAACGTGTCCGAGACGCGTTAGTTCTAGAATGTTTTTGCCTTGGGAAGCCAATGTGGTCACCACAAACAATGGCAACTTGACACGGGATGCATTCGTGCTATCTCCAGATGAGGAAAGTTGGTAAACTTGTTTGGGGTCATACCCTTCCTCCGTCAACATCTCCATTACCTCCTCCACTGTTTGGGTGGAACTTAGTCCTCGAATCACGTGCTTGTGGGTTTTAATCGTGGACGGGTTGAAGGTGTGATATTGGCAATTTTTTTGCCTTGAGTTCGGTTGTGACCGCACGGTAGTCATCTATGGACGTGAGCTTGAGCTTGTGTGAGTCCTTTGCGTTCACAACTGTAAAGTCGGACTTGCATAGTGGTTTAATGCATCTGATTACAGTCTGGTAATCAGGGAACTTGTACACCACCACCGTGGTATACGGACTCGTTTTTGGTTGAGGGGTTGTCTGCGTGTCCATATCGTCGGGCTCCTTGGAGCTGCCAGGTGCCGATGGATCGGCCAGGAGGTGAAAACTTGTTCTGTAGAACAATTGGCACGTTTTGTTGTTTTGCCGGCGTCTTGCGGGGTGCGCGGGCACACAACAGTCTTCTTTTTTATCAGGTTCCTCGATACGAGCACGCTTGTGGATTGCTTGATCGGCGCTCTCGACCGTCTTCCAGCCATCGTCGGTGCTGGGCACGTTGTTGTACATGGTCACAAAAAGGGATAGACCCACAAAATAAATATAAATTGATTGGGAAGACCTGGGTAGGCTGGTTGGGCTGGTCCAGACACTCAGGCGACTCAAAAACCTTTGGGAGGGAACCCGGGATGAACCCACAACAATTTGGACGACCTGTGCAGTCAGAACTGCCCCAGGTGACTCAAAAAACCGGGGTAAAAACCGACGTAAAGTCGGCTAATGGCGAACAACGCCCTACGTAGCCCGTGGACTAGTAGGGCCGAACTACAACTGCCTTTCCTTTGTCCGCTGGTATGATCACGATTGAATATAATAATAATATATATGTAAATAATATATAATATAGGCAAGGTGGAATATAGGGAGAAAATCATGTCAATCATAAACACACCGCAATATACAAAACTTAAGAGTGACCCCACTAAGACTATTGAAGGTAGAGTATACCGGGGTATTAAATCGTGTGAAATGTATTTAACTGCTAGTTTCCGTACATGCTATTACGCCCCATCATAGTAATCACCTCACATGTATGGTATGTGCATGGTGCACAAACCTACCAAAGAACTGAGACCGGTTATCAGTTCTTGTAATTCGCCGTGCGAGAAGTTATCCAAATTTGTGCTAGTATTCTTCAGCCTCTGAGTGGTCATGCACAGTCGTCTGTCAAGGATTCGAGAGATTTCATAGAAAAGATAAAAGAGGTGGGTGTGGACTCTTTGGACAAGTTAGCAAGCTTTGATGTGGTGAATTTGTTTCCGAGTATTCCACGTGGAGAAACGATAGTTGTTAAAAACCTACTCTTGGCAGATAAAACGTTTAGGTAACCGTACGAATCTACCAGTAGACAAGATCATAGAACTTCTGGAGATATGTGTGAATAACAGCTATTTTAGGTTTGAAAACTCATTCTATCATCAAGAAGATGGTCTAGCTATGGGTCCTCTCTTTCCCCGGTGTTAGCTAATATCTATGTTGGAAATGTAGACTTAAAAGATGAGATGGCAGTGGCCATTCATTATATTTCAAAGGCATTTGTGCGCTTGTTTTTTATTTGTGTATTCTCAAAAGCCTAGTTACGAGCAACTTGATCAAACTAAATTGTAGAGGTTTTTCCTTTGAATAAGTAAATTTAGTATCAATATTCATCTTAAAACTTGTCACAGATCATTTTAGTTATAGAGCTTTAACGGGTAGTTATTGTTTCGTAACATTTTTGGTGACCCCGACGTGATTTGTGATAGTGGTTTGATATTATGGATCATCTCAAGAAGATGCGTACGCCAGTGCGGGCTTCGTTTACCAGGACACTACATGAGGTCAGGCAGGAGCTTGCTGAAGCCTCCCCAGATGAAGACACCTTGTCTCTGAAGTTAGCAAAACTGGAGAAGGTTATGACCGATCTGAGGCAGCTGGACTCTTAATATTTAGAAAGTCTTCTGGATGATGACTGTAGTGACGAGGATTATTCCATGGAAAGCGAAGCCATTGAGGGCTATGAATATCGTTTGGCAGAGGTAAGGAGTAAAGTTGTAGAGCTCTCACTTATGTAAATAGAGATGTCAGTGTACCAACGTTGTGGGGTTGACAGCCGGTCCAATCGGACATTTACTCTACCTAAGATAAACTTAAGAAGTTTGATGGTGAACTGACAGGGTGGTTGACATTCTGGTCACAGTTTAAGAAAGTGCACGAGGACACCGAGATTCATGATTGTGACAAATTTCAGTATTTGGTCCAGTCAATGATAAGTGGAACTCGTGCTAGCGAGCTTGTCGATAGCTACCTCAGTCAGGTGAAAACTATGCGAGGTAATAGTTGCACTAAAAGAAAGATTCGGAAAGGAGGATCTCTAATTGAAGTTTATGTTAGAGAGCTGCTGAAGTTAGTAATCAGCAACGTCTCTAACAAAGAGAAACCAACGCTTTCCAGCATCTTTGATAAAATAGAAGGTCAGTTAAGGGCATTAGATACACTGGGTCTGACTACCGATAAATGTGCTGCAGTACTATTTCCTCTTGTAGAGTCAAGTCTACCTGATGAAACTCTTAGGGCTTGGCTGAGAAGCTCGTTATCGTCTCGAGGAGCGATACACGGTGGGGACAGGTGAAAATCGCCTATCGTGTCTAATGGAATTCCTCAACAGAGAAGTTGAAAGCGAAGTGATGGATAGATCTAGCCAAATCTGAGTTTGTACCGGTACATGGAGCTAGAGACATGAAGAAAGGGAACAAGCTAAAACATGACGTTTATGATCTTGTTGTGCCTACAGCTGCAGGGCTATTTAATGGCGATAGGTGAAGTGTGTATTTTGCGAGAAACATCACGAAAGTCGTGATTGTGTTCGGGCACAGACATGTCCATCGCCGATAAGAAACACAAACTCACACAGAATAAATGTTGTTTTACTTGTTTCCGCTCTAATCATGTATCCAAGAAATGCAAAGCTGTCATTAGATGTTCTCTGTGTGCTAAGAAACATTTGGTTTTGATGTGTCCTGAATTGCCTTCTCATAAAAATATGAGAAGTCTCATACCTACGTCTACTAGTGTGGAGAAGACAGTGCAAAGTTCAATGTCAAACCAGATCTGTACAAGTGACATTGTTCTTATGACTCTGTTGGCTGATGTTGTTACTAACGGAGAGTCAAGGACAGATAGAGCTCTTATTGATACTGGATCTCAACGCTCGTATGTACTGTAGTCAACAGCAGATCAGCTTGGATTTGTATCTCATGGTAAGGAGACAATCACACATTCATTGTTTGGTGGTACCAACACCGAGCCCAAGTCTCATGATAAGTTTCAACTCCAACTCTCGAAGCCTGGGAGGTTATCTAGTAGGCCTATTTCCATTGATGTCCTAAGTCAAAGTAAGATTTGCGGGAAAATACCACGAGTTGCTAAAGGAGAATGGATGAATCAATTGAGAACTAATCATATTTGGGTTAGTGATATAGGAAGGGTAGGCCTAGGTGACATTGAATTGTTACTTGGAGCTGATGTATACGGACAGATACTCACTGGACGTATATACAAGTTGGACAATGGTATGACAGCAGTAGAAACGGAACTAGGTTGGACGCTGATGGGACGTATTAGAACCCAGGCTGAAGATACAAACGTATCAATGTTAGTGACATCTATGAAAGTCAGTGATGCATCTGTTGCAGAGTTATGGGAGCTAGAATCCATTGGTATTAGCGATCCTATAGAGAGGGTTACCAAGGAAGAAGCCGCGGCTGCAACGAAAGATCATTTTCTGAAAACAGTGTCGCGCACAGAAGAGGGGAGGTATCTGGTGGCTTTACCCTGGATTGACGGTCACCCCCCCTCTACCTACAAATAGGGAAGTTGCCGGAAAAAGGCTTGTTGTTGCCTCAAATAAATTAAAGAAAGAAGGGAAACTGGAACTTTACGGGAGAATTTTTAAAGACTGGCTTCAAGAAGGGATAATCGAGGAAGTACCTGATGCGGAGATAGAAACACCAAGTCACTATTTGCCTCATCGTCCAGTTTTCAAGCCAGATAGTCTCACAACGCCAGTTCGCCCTGTATTTGATGCATCAAGTAAATGCAACAAGTCACCCTCCCTAAATGATTGTCTGGAGAAGGGATCGAACCTCATAGAGTTGATACCTTCAATGATAACAAGATTCCGAGAGAAGAAATTGGAGTCACTTCAGACATTCGTAAGGCATTTCTCATGATTGAAATACACAAGAAGGACAGAGATTTTCTGCGGTTTTTATGGTGGGAGAGTGATTATGAAGCGCCATTTAAGGTGTTCAGACACAAAAGAGTAGTTTTTGGACTCAACTGTAGTCCATTCTTACTTGGTAGTGTCATAGATGATCACTTGAACAACCAAGTACCTGAAGATAAAAGTCTCATTGCCAAGAAACTTCAAGATGCGCTATATGTCGACAATTGTGTAACTCCCGTCGATACAGTAGAAGAAGTTTGCCAACTTCGGGAGGAATCAGTAAAACTGTTTGAAGACGCTAAGATGGACCTAAGAATGTGGAAATATTCGAAAGATGAAGACTCTGAAATGGAAGACGGCAGAATAACTTCTGTTTTGGGGTTGAATTGGGATCGTCATCTGGACAGTTTGAGTGTTGATATACCCAGCATCGAATCTGTTCAGGAAGTGACAAAACGAACAATTTTATCTATGACTCAAAAGATTTCGACCCACTAGGAATATGTTGCCCAGTAATACTGCTACCAAAACTAATGCTGCAAGAAATGTGGATTAGTAAGATGGATGTACTCCTGGATGAAGAATCTACAATGAAGTTTCTAAAATGGCTAAACGAGATTCGATTCTTATCGAATATTAAAATTCCAAGACACATAGCGAAGTAGGAAGCTATGTGAGTTCACAGTCGTTCCATACGTTTTGTGATGCAAGTGGATATGGCATATGCTGCAGTAGTTTTTCTCAGAACAGAGTCGTCTGAGGGAGTTACTGTACAACTTATACAAGCTAAATCAGAATAGCCCCGCTGAAGAAATCAACAATACCTCGATTGAGTTAATGAGCTGTCTAATTGGAAGTCGCTTATCGGAATCAGTACAGAAATCTTTGCATATAGAAGACAAAACTGATTTCCATTTTTGGAGTGATTCAACGACAGCGTTAGCATGGATACGGAGGAATGATGAATGGGGCACTTTCGTTGGAAATCGGGTAAAAGAGATATTGCAATCTCACTAAACCGGAAATTGGAGGCATGTACCAGGCTCTCTCAATCCTGCTGATCTTCCATCCAGAGGATGCAGCTCACAAGACCTTGTACATTCGAGATGGGTGGAGGGACCGGAGTGGCTCAAAGAACATGCTTCACAATGGCCAGTGGGAGAAACTAAATTCAACGAGGAATTAGTGTTCTCTGAACAGAAAAAGAAGTAATGACGCCATGCACGTGACAACCGGTGAAGACGACCCATGAAACATAACAAGGTTCTCATCATACAATCGGTTAGTGAAGGTCACAGCATGGATGCAGAGATTTATTAACAAGTCTCGCAAGAAGATTAGTGCCAAGGGTGCACTGACAGTCGACGAGCTCAACGCAGCAGAAAGAGATCTACTAATCAACATTCAACAGGAATCTTTTCGTTATGAAGGAGAAGTGGCTTGCGGTCTTCAAGTATTTAAAGGGTAGACGGACTATTACGAGTGAAGACAAGACTCGCTATGAAAGATGATATCATTGATTTCATATTCCCTGTGCTACTACCGTCCAAACATCTAGTGGTGAATATGATCATCAGAGAAGAACATCTCAAGAACAGTCACGCAGGAGTACAGTTTCTAATGGGAAAATTGCGAGAAAAATATTGGATTGTGAAAAGCAGACAAACACATAAAAAGAATCTGTTTGAAATGTCCAAGATGTAGAAGATTTGCAGCCAAGAGTTCAACGACTTACCCAGCTCCATTACCTCAAGACAGAGTAACCACCGCAGCAGTGTTTCAGATTGTTGGAGTGGACCTAGCTGGCCCAATGTATCTTAAGGATAAGAGTAAAGTTTGGCTAGTGTTGTTTACATGTGCAGTATACCGAGCTATTCACTTGGAACTTGTAAGCTCACTCAGCACTGAGGCTTTTATTCAGTCAGTAAGAAGATTTGTGGCTCGCCGAGGAAGGCCCACTACGTCTATAGCGACAACGCGACCAATTTTGTTGGGTGTGCTAATGCTCTTCAAGAGTTGGACTGGGATAAGGTGAAGAATGAATTCGCAGTGGACAAGATTCACTGGAAATTCAACCCTCCATCAGCAGCATGGTGGGGAGGATGGTGGGAGCGTCTCATTCGCTCAGTAAAAGGAATACTCAAGCGCGTGCTAGGAAAGTCTTCTTTGAAACTACGAAGAGCTTTCTACAGTATTGTGTGATGCTGAGGCAGTCATCAATGGGAGACCTCTCACCTACATTACAGACAACATAGACGAGATAATACCGTAATCGCCGGCGATGTTTCTGAATGATATTCGCGAACAGAACGTGCCAGATTTAGATATGTTGGAATCTGAAGGTTTCCAACGCCGTTTCCGTTATAGACATGTTGTCCGTGACCATCTACGAAGCCGATTTAGGAAACAGTATTTGGGACAACTGGTACAACGCGGAAAGGCAAGTGAACGACACAGGAAACTATCAGTCGGCGAGATTGTGCTTGTGGGAGCCGACAATAAAAAGAGACTGGACTGGCCAATGGCAAAAGTGTTGGATCTTCTACCCGGCAATGACGGATACGTCAGAGTGGCTCGGGTGAAGACGCAGCATGGAATCTTGGTGCGTCCTATACAACGGTTATATCCCTAGAAGTGTCAAATCTTCCCGACCTACAACGCAGTGAGATGATGCAATTCGCACACGACCGCAAGAGTGATGTCAACATACCCACAGTAGACTGTCATGGTCAAAATGTTATTGTTTCATTTGCTGTCATTATTATGTCAAAATGAAGGTGGGAGTATGTTGGAAATGTAGACTTAAAAGATGAGATGGCAGTGGCCATTCATTATATTTCAAAGGCATTTGTGCGCTTGTTTTTTATTTGTGTATTCTCAAAAGGCCCTAGTTACGAGCAACTTGATCAAACTAAATTGTAGAGGTTTTTCCTTTGAATAAAGAAAATTTAGTATCAATATTCATCTTAAAACTTGTCACAGATCATTTTAGTTATAGAGCTTTAACGGGTAGTTATTGTTTCGTAACAATCTACATGGAACATTTCGAATCCAGTGCACTCAGGTCATGTCCTCTTAAGCCCAAGATATGGCTGAGTATGTAGACGATATCTATGTAGTATGGCCTCACTCGGACGAGGAGCTTGAGAAGTTTCACTCGTCTTAAACTTACAGTCCCCATACATAAAGTTCACTTTAGAAGTAGAAGTTGATCACTCACACGCGTTTTTGGATGTGTTAGTAAAGAAACAGGAGAACACGGCGTGGTTGGTACTTCGGTGTACAGGAAGCCAACTCACACATCACAGTACCTACATTTTGAATCGAATCACCCTTGCATGTAAAAATGGGTGTGGTCAAGACTTTGGTGACACGGGCATATACGCATTGTTCCGATGCAAAATCTTTGGAAGAGGAGAAGAATTATCTGTTGGATGCCTATGTGTACAACAAGTACCCAGAGAAACTAATGAGCCGCATTTTGAATAAGACAACATTGGAGAATAAGGAGAAGAGGGTAAAACCTAAACCTCTGAAAACCATAGTGGTTGAGTATGTTCCGGGATTCTCCGAGAAATTCAGGCGTATCACAGCTAAATTCAACATCCGACGGTTTTCCCAGTTTTCCTTACCCTACGTTCTCATTTGACAAAAGTAAACCCCGGAGGATAACAGCCCAGATTTAAAGACATTTTATATACCAAAACCTTCCCAAATTTTTTAAGTGGGGTTTTTATTGGGGGGGAAAAACGGGGAAAACCCAAAGTGAATTCCCGGCCATGGGAGAACATAAAACGTAATATTAAGAAACTTTAGTGATAGTACGTCGTCATTTTTGGGTTCAACTTTGCCCGAGGGGACTATGAAAAATATAAGGGGGGAGGGGTGAAAGGGAATCATGCGTGAGGAAAAATAGGGGGAAAAAGGAAGATTAAAGAGGCAGCCAGTGACGATTGTGGGGGATCCAAAAAAGAAACCAATTTTTGAACTGAGGGCCATGTGGTTTTTCAAACCTTCGAAAAGACGCCCAGGGGTCGATTGCAGCAGCCCCGGACTCATGACGGAGAAAGGGAGCAGCCCAAAGGGGAGGGAACCAGTCGGTATAAACCCTGAGGATGGGTGGGGAAAGTTTCCCCCCAAAAATTTTCCTTTTTTAAGTAAGTATTTGGCCTCGGTCATAATTTTAAAAAGTTACTTTTTATATTTTTTCCGGGCCAATAAGCTTTTTATAGAATAGTGAGCCTGGGTTGAGTCCCCGGAAACATTTCCCTTCCTCCCGTTCCTACAGTTTGGATCTAACAGCAGGGGGCTATCCTCCAAAACCCCTATCATAGGTTTACAGTGGGCATTTGACCTTACATTTTGACGCGCCCTTATCCCAAAATACTTTTATCAAAAAACTAAAATAATATCAATAAATTTAAAAATGAAAAAATTTTCCCGGGAACTCAACACAGAGCTTCCCTCACTAGTCTGACAACGCCTAAGCGTTTTCCTAGTCTAGTTTTTAATAAGGGGGCCCTTTGTACCCGAAATGGAAGTGGGGGACCCGGGTTAAAACAAAAATCGAAAATAGATTTTTTATTTCTGGATTGTGCAAAAAAAAAAATTAAATATGTAACAATTTGTAATTTTGTAAGAAATTTTTGGAGCGTGTGAAAATTCGGAAAACCCCTTGATCACCGCCGGTTTTTTCAAAAATTGTTTCGAAAAAAAATTTTTTTTTTCCAAAGGCCCCAAAAAAGCATTGTCTTTAAAATTTTAAAACCCTACCATCAGCTTATTTTTAAAATTTTTTTTTATTTCTTGAAAGGTTTAAATCACATTGGATTTTGTTTCTTTTTGTAATCTTTCAAGTTTATTGCTCCCGGGAATGTCTTTTTAAACAATTTTTTTTTAAAATTTTTTTCCCAATTTTCGTTGGGGGCCGATGGGACCAAAAAAAAAAAAACAGGCATTTTCCCGGGAACAAATTATTTACGTTCAAGACCCTTTCGACTTGTTTTGTAAGACTTCTTTTCTCTCGATCAATAGCCCATAACCTTGGGAAATTTTATATTCATTCCCCGATTTAATAGTTTTTCATTTTGTTTTAACGAGTCCCCCCTAAAGTGAAAACCCCAAAATAAAAACCCAGCAAAAAAAAATTAAATGTGCCAGTATGAAAAAAAATCTGTTTGTGGATTTACAAAATAAAATTTAAATTTTAAAATAATTTTGAGGGGGCAACATTAGCGGTCGGGAAAAGTTTGGAGAAAATTATTTTTATGTTCTAATAGCGCTGGTTTCATTATTCATCTCTAATGGAGGTTTTTTAATCAAAAACGCCCCAGGGGGAAGAAATTTGGTGATCGGGGTAAACTCCCCCTTCATCGAGTTTTCACTGGACACCCCAAAAAACAAAATCATCAAAAATATATTTTTTAATATATATATATTTTATAAAATATATATATATATATATTATTGTATATATATATATATTATTTATATATTTTAATCCCTTTTTTAATGAACTGGGTTTTTTGGGTTATAATCCCACGTTTTTTTAAACTTTAAGCCAACTTTTTCGATGAATAAACGTGGAAATTAAAACCCCCCCCGAAAAACCTAGTTTAAATTCAATCGGCCCCCAAAAATTTCCCAAAAACATAAAATAAAATATATATATTTTTTTGTAAATTTTTAATTAATCTAAAAGTCCCAAAAAATAAGTACCCCCTCTTTTTACCTCATATTCTTTATTTTACTTTTTTTTAAATGAACACACTTTAAATTTTTTTTAAAATAAAACTTGAAAGGGAAAAATCGCTTTGATGGGGGCCTCCCTTGAAAAAACCTTTTAATGGCTTTGTTGTTTTGTATGCATGCTTTACATTTTAAAACTGTATGAATAAATTGGACGAGTGACCCAAGCCATGTGTTTGAACCGGGGAACATCCCCTTTCCTCCCCTATACCTAAGGCTTAATTTCCCTAGCTAGCATGGTTTTTTTTCCCCATTCTAATGTTACCGGGTACTAAACCCACAGGGCCCGCTCACTCTCTAAAAAACGACTTTTGGCGTTTTTTTTATTTTAGAAAAAAAGTAGGTCGTTTAGTTTTTAATTATATACTGCTTATTCCCTTAAAGTTTTTCAAAATTTTTCCCAAAGGTCCCCAGAAAATTTCATTGAAATTTTGGGTACCCGGTTTGGGGAATCGGTGACAAACACAAAAATAATACAGAAAAAAAAAAAAAAAAAACTTTCCGGGATTTTTTTCCCTCCGGGTGTAGTAAAATTGGAAATTTTTCGCTTCGCTCGCTACGCTTGCTCCCGTCACCCAATTGAAAATGTATGTATTATTTGTTTTGTGTGATTAAAAGAAAGCAAATTTTGTTTTTGGTTTTTTAATTTTTCTTTGGTGGGGAAAATACCCCCGTAGGTGTTATTGTTTTAGGGAAAATCAATAAAAAATTACAAAGTACACCCCCCCCCCCAGGGGGGGTATTGAACCCAGGGTCCCCCCCGTTTCCCGGGTTCGAGTGCTTTCCCCCTTAAGCTATCACGGGGAAATCGAGGGGAATGGGGGTTCGATACCCCGCGGGGATGGTTTTTGGTAATTTCTGGATTGATTTCCATAAAAAAAGTTGTTAGGTTTACTTATTTTTTAAAACTTTGTTAACTACTTTTTCAGTATTTTCCCCCTCCCCCTTTTTTAATTGGTTTTTTATTTTTCCCTCGTCTGTAATCCTTTCTTATCCTAAATTGGGAAATATACGATAAATAAAAGAACGTAATTGGATAGCGTAGCGACCCAAAAAACCGAAAACTTCAATTTCCTGACCCCCCCAAAAAATTTAGCTCCATGTTTTTTTTTTTTTGTTTGTTTGTTTTTTGTCTGTTTGTTCCCACGATTCCGGGAAAACGGCATTGCGATCTTGATGAAAATTAAAGGGGGCCCTTCGAATCTCTAAAACTTAGATTTCCCCCTTTTTTTTGGGTCCCAATCGATAAATATTTCTCATAAATACGCATTTTTAAACGTTTTTTTTTCGATTTTTAGGGGCGTTTTTTTTCGGGGCTTTTGGGGCCGTTTTTCCCCCAAAACCGGGTGGGGCAAAAAAATTTTCATTTTTTTACATGGACATTAAGGTTATGGTATGTAGAAACCTTGTAAAAAAAAAAGTTAAAAAATTTAAACAAAATCCAAAAAGAAAAAGGGAAAATTGACGATTTTTTTTTTTGGGAATTTACTTCGATTTTTAGGGCACACTTTCATTTTTTTCACATAGACATTGAGGTTTTGGTTTAAATTTTTTTGTTTTCCCCTAAAAAAAATTTTAAAAAGTTAGCCAGAATCCTTTAGAAAAAATTTTTAAAAATTTTTTTTTTTAATTTTTATTATAACAATTAAAAAGAAACAATTGAAGCATGACAAAAATTTCACCTAAAATTGCTTTCCCCCAAAGCATTGCAAAGGGAAAAAGTGACCCACCCCAAAACTCAAAACTTACAAAAAAACCCTCTTTCCATCAACCCCGGGGGGATTTTAAAGGCTTTTTTTTCTATTATTATAAAATACTATGCAAAAAATTATTTTTAAAAAAATTTTTTAAATTTTTAATGGAAAATTCCCAAAAAATTATACTACAACCCCCAAAACAACGTTTTCTATAGGATGTCGCATAGTAACTTAAAATTTTACTAAATCAAGCCGGGGATCGCAAATAAACTTTATGTACAGCGAAACATTTGGGGCGTCGTGTGAAAATCCAGGGGTATAGAAAGCCCTTTACTCTTACAACACTCTCCTGCACTCCCCCTTTTATTTCGCGGACACATTTCCAAAACCCAACGCGTCAACGCGGGCATTCATAAAACCCCTGACTTTTCGTTTTTTGGTCATAAACCGATTTTTCCGACGGGATTTCAAAAGGGCCATCATCGGGTTTTTTATTTTTTAAGTTTTGAAACATACTTCTCGAAATTAAGTTTTTAATGCTTTTTCTTGCCCAAAAAAATGGGGTTTTATCAATTAAGGGAACTCTAAATATTTATGAAAAATTTTGGGTAAATAAATATTATCAACCTTTTCGGGCTGCAATCGTTAACACCTGAGCGGCCCCAATTTGGGTTTGGGGGCCAAGTTCAGCGCCCCCCCCACCCCCCCAAATACGGAATGAAGGGGATTTTTTCGGGGCGGATTATGTTTCTTTTTTTAATCCATTAAAAACCCTTTTGTTATGATCATTTTTTTTTTGGGTTTAAGGGCCCCAAAATTCACGGATAACACCGTACTACCAGCGCAAGATCCTACACATGCAAAAACCAAGTTCAAAAACAAAACCTTTTTTTTAATTGCAATATATCCGGGGTAATTTTTATTTCATGCATATCCTTGTGGGGGTCTGTTTGGCTTTGCAACTTTGGGTTAAGCCGTCCCCTTAAAAAAATATGTATTTTTAAAAGCTTTTCGTCAATAAATAATAAATAATAATATTAATTTTATAATTTAAAAAAAAACCGAGAGATTCAAAACCCCCCATGATGGAAAAATTGTGTGTGGGGGGGGAAAAGAAAGGGTTAAAGTAGTCACCCACGAAGGGGTACTTAATACATAAAAACTTTTTTAAAATTTAAAACTTGAGAGCATTTGGGTTCTACAATAAAAAAAACACAATATTTTGGGCATGTTTATGCCCCCAAAAAACGAAAAAAAATTATCAATGACAGGACACACTTTACTCCCGAAGTTTCTGTGACCCTAAAGTTTAAAAAGGTCAGCTTTCCCTGAGGAAAAAGTGCTGTTTAAAATATACCCCTATTTAGGCCTCAGAAAAATCGAATAAACGGGAAAAAACTGCATAAACAAAAAGGTGCCCTTGGGCAGTTTTGGGTGCTCGTCCCTCATTTTTTGGGAATAAACTGCAAAATACACTTAAAATTATAAAATATTTTAAGTTGTTCTGCATTTTTTTTTAAAATATATATTTAGATGGGTTTTCAAAACACCTTTTCCCCCAAGCATTAATGGTAAAAATAGTAATTTATAAAAACCAGTTTTATTGTATTTTTAAATTAAACGAGGAGCAGAGCAACTGGGATCAATTCCAAAATATGGAAAACTTTCCGTGATTAGTGGGGTTTTTTACGTCGAAAACCCGCCGAATCGTAAACAAAATTGCGCTAAAAATTTTAAAAAGACATCCGGTACGAGTTTACTGAGAACTGCAAAAAAAAATCAGCTAAAATACATTGCGATTAAACCAAAAATAAAAAAAAATTGAAAATGGGCCCTGCGAATGGGGGGAAATTAAAATTTTAAACGCCCAATGGTTTTTTTTAAAAAAAAATATTGTTTGTTATTTTTTCTAGCTGTGAAAATGCAGTGTAAAAATGTGTATCGAATTTTGCACCCTCAAGGTCCCCCAAAATTTAAAGTGGGAAATTGAAAAAACCTTGCAATCTTTCCCCGTTTTTCGTACCTATTGGCTATTTTTTCCAATGTATTGTCACAAAATGTTACCACGCGTTATATGCATTTCAAACATGTTTTTTAATTTTTAAGCTAGGGGGTTTTAAAGCCGAGGTTTTTTAAACCGGTTCCCACTCAAAACCCAACCAAAGTTAACCCGGCCTTCGGGCGTGGTCGGGGTTATAGTGGTGACCACTCTGCCCTAAAAACTCACGTATCCCGCGGTTCGAGCGGATGGAGGGTTCGGGGGCCGTGAAAACGGCTTCGTTCTCCTCACGTCTGCTCGGCAGCCCAAAGTTCGTAAAGGGAAAACCTTTATGACTGTCATGGTTTAATCGTACTTTGGTGGGTTTTAACCCCCCCCCCCCCGATGGTCCCACGGGTACTTTTTGAAAGGGAAAGGTACGTGAGGGTTCCCGGGTTTTTCCTTTCTCCTCCTTTCTTTTTCAAAATTTCTCCTCATCAATCACCACTCATCGTTCGAATCCCAAAAGGCTTTTAATATGAGACGTTAAGCAATACCCTTATCCAATCCAATCAAAACCCAAAATAAATAATTAAAATGAGAGTAGCGAGCAAAAAAGCGAAAATTCCATTTACACATTTCTTTTTTTTTCCCCTTTCTTTTTTTGTATTTTTGTCGGTTTGTTAACACGATTCTGGCTAAACTATACCCCGATTGCAAAATAAAATTTTAGGGGGAAGGGCCTTCAAAAATTCTCGAACTTAAAAACTGCCACTTTTTGGCGAAATCAAAAAAAATTATTTCTCGTGAAAATCGAAATTTTACGATTTTTTAAAATTAAAAAAAAATTTTATTCGCCTTATCCCCAAAACACCTACATGCTTTGTCCTTTTGAAAATGTTTTTTTTTAACAAAACCTTAAATTTTTTAGGCTTGATATATTCATGTAAAATTTAAAGCTTTTATCAAAAAATTTTTTTTTACAAAAATAAAATTTTTACGCCCTTTTTTCGTTTTTTTTTAAATTTTCTTCGGTTTTATAACACCTACTTTCTTTATCCAAATTGTACTGATTTTTTTCCAAAACCCTTTAAATTTTTAAATGAATTTAAAATTTCGTGTAAAATTTGAGCGAATCAAAAAATTTTAATTTCTCGTGATAATCACAATTTTTCCCGTTTTTTTTTTCGATTTTTTAAATTTTTTTCGGCTTTATAACACCTACCTACATGCTTTATCCGATTGTAATGTTTTTTTTTCCACAAAACCCTTTTAAATTTTTATAAATTTAATATTTCGTGTAAAAATTTGGGAGCGCAACCCCCCCCCCAAAAAATTATTTTTGTAAAAATCTCTTTTAAAGTTTTTTTTCTTTTAAAAAAATATTACGCTATCCAAACAACGCGCCTGAAAAACCCGTTTTTGCGAAGCTCCTATTTTTAAAAATAAATTACAACATTTTTCCCTGACCAGGGGATTAAACCCCGGGTTTCCCTCATTTCGGGTAAAAGGGCCCCTTTACCAAACCTAAACTAAGAAAACCCCAAAAAGTCTTTGTTAGACAAAGTGAGCGTGTCATGTGTTTAGAAACCCGGGAACATTTTGGCATACAAGTTGATTGATTTACTTGCTCCAACTAAAAAATTTCCAATGATGCTTGGTAGTGGTGGGGGTAGAAATGGAAAGCGCGGTAAAAGGAATGACGCCTTTTTTATGAAAGAGATATATCTTTCCCCCAACGCAAGCCAAAAAAAATCTGTGCTATATCACAGAGTTTTCCCCCGGGCAAGTTTCCCTGCTGAGCCCAGTTTGAATAGAATTGACAAATTGTTAGTTTGGGGGGAAAAATTTCGAGCACTTTAATTTTTTCGTTGGGATCACTAAAAAAAATATTAAAAAATATGGTGGGAATCAGGGGCGAGTGAGCGTAGAGAACGTAAGTCTATAACTCTACTCGATCGGGCCTTCGGCCCTGATTAATTTGTTTCCTTTTAAATTTTTTAAATGTAAAAAGTTTAAAAGGGGGTAAAAAAACCCCAAAAAATTTTTTTTTTAACACGTGATCTATAGCCAAAAATAACACCCCAAAATGGAAAAGTTTTTTTTAAAATTTTTTCTTGTAACGTGATTTAACACGAAAATTTTTTAATTTTTTTTTATCCCGAAATTACAAAAATTGGGTTTTGGGAAAATTTTTTAAAACGGGGGTTTAACCTTCTTTTTTGGGCCACATAGATCTGAGCCCTAGTACCCAATCTAAAATGCCCCTTTAAAACATCGTTTTCTTGAAAAATGTGCCCCAAATATACCCTCAAAAACCCCCAAAAAAATGCATTCCAAAATCCCCCCAACTTTGGGAAATTTAGCATTTTTGGCCAAACTACTTGCCCAAATTTCAAAACAAAATGAGAGAAATTTTCGAAAAGGGTGTAGAGTACGTCAATAAAAAGGCAATATTTTTTTTGGGGTCAAAAAAATCCCAGGGTCACGGGGCATAAGATCTCCCCCTGTTTTTTCTTTTTGGGGGAATTTTTTCCGATGGGACCCAGCTGAAAAAAGTCCCTGTTTGACAATTTTTGTGAGGTCATGGTGGCCCCAATAATTTTTCTGTTAAATTTCTAAAAATTTATTCTTTGTTAGTCTGAAAAGGGAAAAATTTTTTTTAGTTTTGCGGTTTAAAAACCCCCCTTTAAAAGTATTTTTTTTTAAAAGTTTAGGTTTTTTCCCGGGGTTTTACGGGAACGGCCCCAAAAGAACTCAGTGAAGTGAACTAACGACCCAAAAGTATGTTTCTTATGTGATTGTAATTTCTTTCTTTGGTGGGCCCCTTCGTCTTTCTTGGTTTTAAACCATATTAAACTATTTAATCACACAAAACAACCACTTTCCCACCCCTGGCCCCTGGCTTTTTTGACTGCGTCATTTGTCTTTCTTTCCGCGTTTGCCCTCGATCGCGGGGAAAGGGGCAAAACAGTTCACAAAAACCCCCTTTTTTTTTTTTTTTAAAAGTTTAAATGTAGTTAATTTATGAAATTTTTTTTATTTCTTTGGCCATTTTCCCATTAAGGTAATAAATATTACAAAATAAGTGTGTCACATTATTATTTTCCAAAACAAAATAGGGTTTTAAAAAAAAAAGGTTTTTATACACATTTTAAAATATTGTTTTTTATTTTAAAAATGTGCAAAATGAACCCCAAAAACCCCGCAAAAAAGAGTAATGAGGTCTTTTTCCCCCAAATTTTCCCAAAAGTCTTAAAAAAAAATTTCTGCTATGGGAGCTATAAGCTTTAAAAAAACCCAGGTCCCGGGCCCCAAAACCCCGGTTTTTTTAAAAGGGCCTCAGAGCCCCGTTGGTATTTTATGCGCAAGGGGCCTCACTTGATAGGTTTTGCACACTCACACACACACATTTTGTACAGATTCTAACCCCCCGTAAGTGCCGTCAATGAAGAGGGTTTTATCCATTCACATGATCTTAAAGAGTGTGTATTGGAGGTCAGTAATTTTCCTTTTATACTAAAGGGGGTTTTCCCTGTGGTATGTTTGCAAAAACGTATTTAAAATGAGGTCCTAGGGGGGAAAAAACACAAAGGGGCTCCGAGGGCCTTTTTTTTAAAGCCCTGGTCTTTTTAATTTTAAAAACGTGTTGGTTTTATCTGGGTAGGGGGCATTAAATGTCTAGTTTAAATTTTGAAGTCAAATTGTTTACACTTTAATACTCTAGATCGGTTGGGCGTGGAAGTTTTTTGGGAGCACAAAAAAAAAAGCTTTTTCCAAATAGGGGATCCCTACAAGGGACTTCTTTGTAATTTTTTCTTTTTTGAAAAGGCCCTTTAAAAACCATATTTCATTACGACTAATTATTTCAACCCAAACGTGGGCATCCTCGTAACTCGGTCGAAACCAAACGCAGCCGACCTCGTGTTGAAACGGGGGTTTTTTTGTGTGGGCCCCGTCGTTCAACCATTTTCTTTTGAGGTAATTTAATTTGTAATTCCCTTTTATCCGATGACGTAAACCCAAACCCCGGGGGGGGTCGGGGGGGGCGTAGCAAAAAACCCAAAAACCCTTGTTGGATGAGGTAGCGGGGCGTAGCAAACGAAGGGAAGATTCCATTTTTCCCAAAACTGGAGAAAAAAAAAAAAGAATGTTTTTTTTTCTTTTTTTTTTTTTCTTTCTTTTTGTATTTTTGTCTGTTTGTTTAACGAAATTCCCGGGTTAAAACCCATACTCCCCATTGCAATGAAATTTTATGGGGTCTTTTTGAAATCTCTGAACTTAAACTTCCACTTTTTTTGGGGGCCAAAAATCGGAAAATTATTTCTCATGAAAATCACAAATTTTTCCCATTTTTTTTTGAAATTTTTAAAATTTTTTCGACTTACAAACCTACTGCTTTATCCGTTGTAAAGATTTTTTTTCAGAACCCCTTAAATTTTTTTGAATTAATTTTATTTTTTGTGAAATTTTAGCACAATCGAATTTAATATTTTTTATGAAAAACGAAAAATTTCGATTTTTTTTTTATTTTTTAAAATTTCGATTTAAATTTAAAAAAATTTAAAAATTAAAATTTATTTTTTTTTTAATTTAAATTTAATTTTTTTTTCTTCCAAATTAGGGAAAGATTTTTTCACCCGAACAACAGAAAAAACCACATACACATGGTAGCTTTAATGCACCAATTACGCTCATCCAACAACGCGGGGGGACTTAGGCGTTTTTTCCCCGTTCTAAGACGCTTATGTTTTTGGGGGTTCCGCTAAAGATTCAAGTTTTTGGCCCTAAACGGTGGGGGTTAAAAGAAATTTTTTATTCCCCTTCCCTTTTCCCTGCTACTTTTCACAAATTTTCCCACCTGCCCCTGGGATCGCCCTTTCCCAAACCCGGTCCGTCGTTTACGCCCCACCCAGTTTAAATCATAAAATGCCAAAAATTTTATTTTTTTTTTTTTTTTTGTGATGCAAAATAAAATCTCATGGTTTTTTTTAACAGGTAGCTTTTTTTCTCTTTTTTAAATAACAAAGGACTTCATAAAGACCAACCCCCCCCCTTTCTTTGTGCAAAAAAAATCTTTTCGCGTTTTTTCTTTGAAAATATTAGCAAACTTCCCCATTTTTTATATTTATTTTTTTTGTTAATTGTGGTTTCCCCCCAAAATATATTTTTTTTATGCTCCTTTATTTTCATTTTTTCAAAGAACGTTTTATACCAACTACGTGCATAACTGGGCCAAAATACATTAACCTGACAAGGGGGACAAAAAACTAGCCATACTTCGGACAATGTGCAAGGGTTTCGGGGGGGGGATGAATCTTTAAAAAACCTACGCGCAAAAAAACTATCAAAAATATAAAAAGGGGAAAGGCTACTTTAAAAAAAGGTTTTTTAAATTTCATTTAAACAAAAAAAATAATTAAAACCCAAAAATTTGTGTATCCCGGGCCCAAAGAAGCGCCCCTTTTTTGGTGAGCGAAGCGACGGGTTTTTTTTCACTACACTGGAGAAAAAAAAACCCGAAATTTTTTTTTTTTTCTCTTTTTTTTCTTTCATTTTTTTTTTTTTTTTGTCTGTTTGTTAACACGATTCAGGCTAAACCATAAATCCAATTACGATAAAATTTTTTTGGAGGCCTTCGAAATCCTGAACTTAGAAATGCCACTTTTTGGGGCCCGATCAAAAAATTATTTCTCATTAAAATCGCAATTTTACGATTTTTTTTTTGATTTAAAAAAAAATCTTTTACTTTTAACACATGCTTTTTTCCGATTCAATAATTTTTTTTACAGAAACATAATTTTATGAATTCATATATTCGTGTGATTTTTTGAGCGATCGAAATATTTTTTTTTAGAAAATCGCAAATTTTTTTTAAAGATTTTTTTTTAAATTTTAGAAAATTTTTTCCCACCTATAACCCCTACAGATTTATCCATTTTAATTGGATGAGCGGAGCGAGGCGTAGCCCAGCGAAGCGAAAATTCCCAAATTTTACTACCTGGAGAAAAAAAACCGGAAAGTTTTTTTTTTCTTTCTTTTTTTTTATTTTTTTTGGGGGTCTGTTAAAACGATTCCGGCTAAACCGAACCCGATTTCGATTAAAAAATTTTAAAGGGGGCCTTTGAAAATTTTGGGAACCCTTTGAACTGCCCGTTTTTTTTAGCGCAAACGGGAATTTTTTTCTTAAAAAAAAACGCAATTTTAAAGATTTTTTTTTTCCCATTTTTTAAAAATTTTTTTTCGACCCCTAAAACCTACAAAAGCTTTATCCGATTGGGATTTTATTTTTTCACAGAAAACCCCAATTTTATGAATTAAAAATATTGTGTGAATTTTTAGCGTAATCGAAAAATTTTTCTTATGAAAATCGAAATTTTTCGGGGTTTTTTTTTTTTTTTAAAAAATTTTTTGAAATTATAACTCCCACAAACTTTTTCCTTTGTAAAAAATTTTTTCCCCAGAACCTTAAAATTTTTTGGGAAGGGAATATCTCGTGTTAAAATTTTGGGGGCAATCGGGTGATTTTTTTCTTACGAAATTTTCAATTTTAAAAGATTTTTTTTTTTTTTTTTTTAAATTTTCGATGATTTAAAAAAAATTAAATTTTTTTTTAAAATTTAATTTTAATTTTAATTTTTAAAAAAAAATATTCGAAAAAATAATTTTTTTTTCACAGAACAACAAAAATCCGCGTAAAAACATGGGGGCCGCTCATGCCCCCAAATTTCGCTCATCCAACAAAAGCGGGGGGACTTAACCCTTTTTCCCAGTGATTTTTCACAGAAACCCTTAAATTTTAAAGAAAAATTTTATATTTTTGTGAAATTTTAGTGCAGCATTGTTAAAATTTCAATTTTAAAGCTTTTTTCGTTTAAAAAAAATACGCTCATTTCCAAAAAACGGCCCAGAAAAAAACGTTTGCGAAACTTTCTTGTTATATAAATAATTTCCCACATTATCCCCCTTATTAAAAAAATAATTTAAATTTTGGGAATTTTTTCAATCAAGATTTAAATTTTCCAAAAAGTGTTTACCTAAAAACTATAACCCCAAATTTGATTGTGGTTTTTAGCTCTTTTTAATAATCTTGTTTTCGTTTGTTTTCTCAGTTTCAAAGACCAGTTTTGTTTAGTGGAGTTATTTTTTTTTAATAGGATTTTATTTAAAATTTTTAAAGAGATCAGATTTGTAAACAAAGACAAAAAGTTTTTTTGTTAAGTTTAATTTTAAATTTTTTGGACGATGGCAAGGCATTTTGTATGGGTTTTTACCCAAAGGAGTTCATCATCCTCCAAACTCCTAGATGAAAACCGAGGGAATAAAAAATCGGAAATAAACCCGCGTATTGGAACCCGTGTCCTCCCCCCTCCCCGGGGTTTTGGGGTAAAACCCCTATGTGCACTGGGGATATTTTTCAAAACAACGTTTTTGACATAACATTTTGAATGTAAATTAAATTTAATAAAAATTCAAACTTTTTGGTACAATATAAATAACTAAAATTTCAAACTCGTAAACAGAGGGAAACTACAGCCCTATGAAATTTTTTGGACCCCCCTTTTCCCCTTTTAAACCCTCAAAAAAGTTGTGAAATTCAAAATTTTTGGTACTGCGATTTTTATTGGCTTATCACTTTTTCAAGGGGGTTCCCCCCCAGTTTGAAAGGGACCTTACATATGATAAAATTCACCCGAGTGTGTTGAAGTGGTGTGAGTATTTGAGAGCGCTTTTGGTTTTTTACACACATGAACTGCCAAAAAAGCGCCAAAAAGCTGTTCTGAGGGCTTTGCTCAAATTTTTCGAAAAATCTGAAAACAATACTGCTAGCAGCTATGGTCTAAAAAAATCCCAGGGGCCTGGCCCCCCCCAAAAACCCGGTTTGGGAAAAAGGGCCTCAGAGCCCGTTGTGTAAAATTTATGCGCAAGACCTCACCCTTATACGGTTTGCACATCACACACACCCCAAAAACCCCATCACACGGGCCCACACTACCCCCCCCCCCCCCAAAAAAAACCCAACATCACCGTTGGGATTTTGCAAAAAAAAATTCCCTGGGTCTCTTCGTATTTACTTTTCGCTGTTTTACCTATTAAAGGGAAAAAGAAATTTTGGAAAAGCAGGTTACAATAATATAAAATTGTTTTTATAAGAAAAAAAATATTCCCAAAAAAATATGCTCCTTTTTCTTATTTGGGGGTTACTTTAATCGACGCGAATTGTTTTGGTTTACTCTAAAATTTTGTATTCTTCCAAAAAAAAATATCACGTTTAAAATTCCCACCTATTTTTATAGTTTAAGGTTATAATTATATATTATTATTTGATACAATTTTGAAATTAAAAAAGTCCCCCCCAAACCGGGAATAGAACCAAGGATCTCCCGCATTCCAGACAGGCGATCCGTGGTTCGATTCCCGGTTGGGGCGGACTTTTGTAATTTTTGAATTGTAGTTAATAATAACAATTACACCTACGGGAGTGTTTCCCGACAAACCAAATCGAGAAATAATTATATATGTTTTGACTCCTAATGTGATAACGACACATTGGAAGAAGATGTGTGTAGAAAAAGCCAGACGATGAACTCTTAAAAATAAATTTACTTTTATCACAAGTAAATTTACGCCTTAACGTTTCAAAACCAATAACATTGCAAATTACAGGCTATTACATCACATTAGTGACTACCTTCTTGCTAATATTCAATACATTTATCATGACATGCTTAATAGTAGCGCCGCAAAAATCATACTTGGAATAATAATATGACTTTTCTTTTCAACTAATAACATTGCAAATTTACACACAGATTCATTACAGTAATGAAAACCTCCATGCTAAGTCTCGTTGTTTAATGTATCAACCTTCTACTTTAATTAAATTCATTTGTCTTTCCGCGCTGAAAAAATCTCAAAGCATTCCGTAAATCAAACTTGCATTTAAGCAACACTTAGGACCCTCACAAAAGAATGAAATTTTAAGGAGTGATGCACGGTTCTTTTGGGTTTATGCCTGTAAAGTTTCGTTTACATCGGTTAATATCTTCTGCCTCAAATAAATGTGTAGGTCATGACGTGCGCTTAATGTACCTACACGGATATAACAAAAATAAGTAAATTAAACTTGCATTTAAGAACACTTACGCTTCTCACAAAAGTATGACATTTTAAGGAGTGATGCAGTTATTTGTTGGAATCATGCCTGTAAAGTTTCGTTTACATCGGTAAATATTTTCTACCTCAAATAAATTCGTAGGCCTTGACGCGCGCCAAATGTACACGGATCTAAAAAAAAATATGTAAATTAAACTTGCATTTAAGAATACTTACGCCGCACACAAATGTATGGAATTTTAATGAGTGATGCAGGGTTATTTTAGGATCATGCCTGTGAAGTTTCGTTCACATAGGTTAATATCTTCTACCTCAAATAAATGAATAGGTCTTGACGCGCGCTAAATGTACACGGATTTGACTAAATTCTGTCACACGTGGGTTCGCAACTAATGACGTCATGAATTTGTTTTTGGAAGTATTCTTTTAACAAACAATCAAAGCTTCAGGTATGTAAGTTTCGTTGTGATGACGCAAAATTAATAGCAGACTTTTGATGAAAAACCTATCACAATGTTTAAAATGCCCAAAATTTTTACTGCCGATTAAACTTGCATTTAGGAACACTTACGCCCATTAAAAGAGTATGAAAATTTGAGGAGTGATGCGTTTTTCTTTTGTTATAATGCCTGTAAGTTTAGTTGACATTGGTTAATATCTTCTACCTAAAATAGATGCATAGTCTTGACGGGGCCCCAAAATGTACACGGATACATACATACAACATACATACTACATCATACATACTTTACTACTTCCCATACATACATACATAACATACTACATACATACATACATACATACATACTACTACATACATACATACATACATACATACATACATACATACATACATACATACATACATACATACATCATACATACATACATACATACATACATACTACATACATACATACATACATACATACATACATACCTACATACATACATACATACATACATACTGTTTGAGTTTAGAAGGCATAATATTATTATGCATTGTGAGGGCTGTGGCCTCACATCATGTTTTTGTTATTAGATGTTTTTTAGTAGTCACTAGCAACGATTGGAGTTGAAATGGATGTAAAATGAGTGTGCTATGTTTTAGACTAAAGTAATTCAAATATAGAAGAAATATACAGTCCACATTTAAATAAGCCTACCAGTTTTTATTCATTGGTCCAACCGCGCCGGATTTATCACGAGTTTGCTTTGCTTCGACAGTGTCAGCAACCAGCAGAAAACAGGTCAGACAAACTATTTATTACTTTAGCCTTTCAACATGGACACAAAACAATCAAGCTTTGGGTCAAGCAGAGAGGTATTTATAAAAGCTACCATTTCAAATTCAGACTTTTGTCAGTAGTCTCGACATATCGCAGGATGTAAATAAGATACAATTAGACTTGAACAGTTACTGGAAACCTGGAAAAGGTTTGATGAGGTCCAAACCAAATCTAAGTTCCCATGATGAAACATAGACCAGGGAAGGAGAGAGGAATCACCATTGAAACTCTGGTTCATGACCTTAGAGCAACTATGTCGGCTTGTTAGAACCTAGACAACACTTAGTTGACCTAGACCCTCAAATGATGAAATTGGCGCATCTCGCAGGCCTAGTAAGACTAAGTTAAACCTACCGTCTATAAAGTTGCCTAGTTTTGACGGCTCTTATACAAAGTGGCTAACGTTTAGTGACAGCTTCAGAGCCATGGTTCACGACAACAACGATGTGGCCATTATAGAAAAGTACTACTATCTTATATCTGTTCTAACTGGTCAAGCTTCAGAATTAATTCTAAATTTACCGCTGACTGAGAATAACTACACTGTGGCTTGGAAATTGTTAGAAAATAGGTATCAAAATAAAAGGCTGATAGCATCTCAACATCTTAAGGAGTTGGTCGATCTTAAATCAGTACAAAAAGAATCTGCTACTGAATTGTTACAATTTATCAACACAGTGTCTATTAATCTAAATGCTCTTAAAGCCCTTAGCATTGAAACACCTTTGGAAGAAGTCATATTGTTACATCTATTCACCAACGTTTTATAGTATACACGCAAAAAATGGAACTCACTCTAAATTGATCAAGCATTCCCATCACTCGTTTAGTTTCATCGCTTTTCTTGAACACAGGAGACAAGCTCTAGAAAACGTTAAACCCTTCAGTAACGTAATTGTACAGATCGTAAGTTCATTACTGGCTGAAGTCGGGGAAAAATTCAATCCAAGCGTTTAAAAGTATAATGCATACATTTCTAGCCTACAGACCAACTGTACCTAAATGTCAGTGTTTGCAATGAATCACATTCGTTGTACAAAGGGTGATGAGTTCAGGAACTTAAGCCTAGCTCAGAAACAATATTGTGTACAAATAACAGGTTATGCTTCAACTGCCCTTCGCACTGGGCACGTTGTCAAGTCATGCCACTCAAAGGGTTGCCGAAAGTGTGGCAAAAACATCATACTCTGTTACCAATTCTTATCTTGAAAACGTGGTTTCTTTCTGACATGGTTCAGAGAATTTTCTAATCCTGCCCCCATTATGTACAACACAGAAAATGGTCACGAGGGAAGTTCAAACCAGTTTCAGAACGCATGCTGTGCATTCAAGGATACCCAAATCACATGTTCTACTATAAACAGAAATAGTACTCATAAAGATTGTAATGGCAAGCTTCAAGAGTGTAGAGCTCTTTTAGACAGTGGAAGTCAATCTAACTTTGTACTGAAGATTTAGTTCAACGATTAGGTTTGAAGAAACATAGAACCACAATTTCAATTCGAGGTATCAATAACGTAGCCTCAGAATAAAAGCATATATTGATGCCAACTGCAATCAAAAGTGGGCAATTTCAATGCTAACTTGTCATGTTTAGTTTTTGCAACGCATAACCGGCCAGATGCCAGATTATGTTGATTGAACATGAACAGTGGAATATACCTGACATCGATTTAGCTGACCCAACATTCTTCCAGCCAGGAAGGATTGATCTGTTGATTAGGGGCAGAACTTTTTTTCCAGCTTCTAAGGCCTGGACGAAAGTCAAGATTAGAGAATAATTATCCTATTCTACAGGATACAGTGTTAGGTTGGATACTGGCAGGACGTTTTCCAACAAGTATGTGGCGATGCCTCTACTGCATCTGTTACCGCACACTTTTTGCAAACAGATACAGTCTAGATCGGCAACTGCAACGTTTCGGGGAACTTGAGGAAGTCCACTCAAAGCCAAGAACCGCGAAGAACAAAATGTGAGCGACATTTCCAAGAAACTGTGACAAGGAATAGTAAGGGAGATTTGTAGTAAGGCTTCCTTCCAGGCAATCATGAGACTCTTGGTAACTCATTCGATCAGGCAAGCTACAGATTTAAACATTTGGAAGGTTGGCTGCACAAAAAACCAGAACTACGATTGGAATAAAACAAGTTTCTTGAAGAATACGAAAAGCTAGGCTATGGTACAAGTGCAGACAGATTCAGGTGTACATTCTGACAATGTATACTATCTGCCTCATCATGCTGTGTTTAAGGCTTTCCAGCACCACAACCAAGACACGATTTTGTTTTTGACGCTTCACCCAAAAACCACGAACGGTAAACCCTTTAAAATGATATCCTGATGGTGGGTCCTACTATTCAACAAGACTTGTGGTCATCGTGGTACGGTTTAGAACACATCAAATTGCATTTACAGCTGACATTGCTAAAAATGTATCGTCAAGTCAACGTAGATCCACGGGACACTCGATATCAAAGAATTCCCTGGAGAACATCGCCTGAAGAATCTGTCAAATGTTTCGAGCTTACAACAGTCACCTACGGCACAGCTTCAGCTCCCTTTCTTGGCAACACGATGCTTACAACAACTTGCCGAAGAAGAAGGCTAGCAGCTACCTCGCGCAAACAGAAGTGCTAGGACGAGACTTTTTTACGTTGATGACTTGCTCAGTGGCTGTGACAATACCCAAAGGAGGGCTCTTCAAATTCAAGATGACCTGACCATGCTTTTAAAATAGTGGAGGATTCCCACTCAGAAAATGGTGTTCAAACTGTCCAGAGTTACTTGAAGCAATACCTACAAGTACAGAGAAACACAGTTACCTCTTCAATTTGATCGCACAGACAGTGTTAAAACACTTGGTTTATTGTGGAATCCGAAGTCAGATAAGTTTCTCGTAAAACAAAAGCTCTTAAATATTCGCACGATCAAGTTGTCTGCCACGAATGTTACAAAACGGAAGATTTCATCAATCATTGCGTCGATATTTGATCCATTAGGTCTCGTCAGCCCAATAGTGATTTTACATAAGATATTTCTACAGAAGTTATGGCTTCAAAAACTAACTGGATGATCGACTCCCACAAGAGTTATTGAGGGAATGGAACAAGCTTCACCAACAACTTCCTTTTTTCAAAAACTTTTGAAATTGACCGATTAGTTCTATGCAAAGCACCAATCATAGACATACAGATCCATGGTTTCTCAGATGAAATCAGAACGAGCGTATGGATCGTGTTTATATCTCAGGTCAGTCAATGTTCAAAATAAAGTTAGTATTCCATCTACTGTGCTCAAAATCAAGAGTAGCACCTGAAAAAAAGGTAACTCTGCCCCGTTTTAGAACTTTGTGGCGCATTGTTACTAGCGAAACTGGTAAAAAAAAACACTACCAATCTTGAACCTTAAGATTGAAGCATACTCTTTGGACGGATTCAACCATTGTTCTATCATGGTTATCCTCGTCTTCAATCGATGGGAAACATTTGTTGCGAACTGAGTATCCAAATTCAAGAATACACTAATGTTAAGGATTAAAACATGTAATTTCCAACACAATCCAGCAGATCTTATTTCAAGAGGAACTGATCCTAAAACACTTAAACAACTTGATATATGGTGGCACGGACCTGACTGGCTACAGCAACCTACTCTATCGTGGCCCTAAATCCGTCCCATCATTGAACAGTGAAAATTCCATATCCGAAAACGTAGAATTGTCAACACCATGTTATTACTAATACTTTTAACCAACCGAGATATTTCCAAATACTCGTCACTCTCGAAACTGCCCACACGTATTGCGTATTGTTTGCGATTCACTTCAATTGTAAGAATTCGTGTCAAAAAGTCAGGTGTGCTATCTGCTGAGGAGCTGCAATCTGCTCTCAAAATTTGCATTAAATGTGTGCAAAAAGATGTTTACCTTCGTGAAATTCAAGAGCTTCAAGACAACGGTCAAGTTTCAAAGAAAAGCTTACTGTTAAATCTTCATCCATTTTTAGACGATGAAAGTTTCCTGCAGTCGGTGGGAGATTAAATAATTCAGAACTTCCATACGATAACAAGCATCCACTTATTCTGCCCCCAAAATCATGATCTTACTAAATTGATTATCAATTCTGAACATCTCAAGCACTTCATGCTGGTCCGAAATTGTTAACTGCATCATTGCGCCAGCAATATTGGATCCCCAGAAAAAAACAAGTAATCAAGAATTGCATTAAAAAATGTTTACCTTGTTTCAAACTGAAGGTATCAACATAAAAACAATTGATGGGTCAATTACCTAAAGCACGTGTTCAACCATCTCGCCCTTTTGTGAACACAGGAGTAGATTATGCTGGTACTTTTTCAATAAAGACTGGATCAGTACCCCGCAAAACTACAATTAAATGCTATGTTGCAATATTTGTATGCTTTGTAGTAAAAGCTGTACACTTGGAACTAGTGAGTAATTTAACGACTGAAGCCTTTATAGCAGCGTTAAGAAGGTTTACAGCCAGAAGGGCAAGTGTCTACACATTTACAGTGACAATGCTACGAACTTTGTGGGCTCAAACCGTAAGCTTCAAAAGTTGCGTAGGCTTTTCCTTACCGAATCGTTCTGCGATCAGATCAAGGAATATTCTGCTAAAAACAATTTAAATGGCACTTCATTCCGCCCATGCACCACACTTTGGGGGTCTCTTGGAAGCTGCCGTGGTCCCCTGAAATTTCAAATTTTAAACGTGTGGTAGGGACGGCTACACTGACGTTTAAAGAA
>JAMZAV010002935.1:0-76716 GCA_024449915.1 Sweltsa coloradensis
CCCACTTAAACCCAAAAAGTATCTTTGGCCCCATCCAATATACATTTGCTGTTACAAGGAACTTGTTTTTAAGGGTAGTATTACCTAAGATATATCTGATTCTCCATTCTTTTCCCTACCTTTAATATTACTCTAAGATCTGCCTTATTTTCCCAGTTCCAGTTTTTTTGGGCTCGTTACAATATCGTTTATAATATTCTCATCATCATATTCAAATTCTTTCAGATTAACATCATGGATTTTTAACAAAGAATATATTTTAGTATCTGCCATATTTTTGATTCCGTACTATACCTGTCTCCGAGTACTTCTTCTACTTTACGTTCGAAAATCTTTAGTGATTCTTCACTTTGTAGTCCAACTATTATTGCTCCATCTCCGACTGGTTTCCCATTGTTATCTCGATTTGTAGATCATCGGATTAATTGTTTTCTTCAGATCTTCGTGTGTAGTTTTGCTGGTCGTGTTACATTATGGGCACTATTTTTAGAATTTGATACTTTCTTGGTTGGCCTAAACCTATTAGGCCTAATCGCATTCTTCACCATTTCAACTTTTCAGTGGAGACATTTTCTTCTCTTCCAATACCGTTTTACTATTAGTGGGGTCTATAAGCTCCAATATATATAACAATTCGTGAAAATCGTGAAGAAAGCATGAAAATTTGTGAATTTACTAATATGACCACAAGGAATCCAAAAATCGATGGCCCCAAGTTGAGTTCCTGTAATTTTCCCTTTTTAATTGAATTAATAAAATTAATTGATTAATTAACCAAAAAAAATTTTTAAAGGCGAAAAACACAGTCGACATTGGTACAAATGAAGCTTATTTTACGGAGAATGAATAAATGAAAAAATATTGAAAAATTAATTAATTAATCATCTAATAAATTGAATTTTAGTAATATTTTACCATTTTGATTTATGTATAATTTGTACACCTAAATTCTACCGATTGTCATACAATTTCACCCTTTACTAACATAATGCCAATAAATCCAATTTTGATGGCCTCAAACAAAATCCTTCAACTCCCAGACAATGGATTAATGAAATTAATAATTAGATTAATACCAGTTAAATGTTTGACATTCACAAACCACAGTCAACTGATGTATCAAATAATAACAAAACTAGCATAATAAAATAGAAAAGTGATGGCCCCAAGGTCGGGTTCTAATCACTTTCCCATTAATTCAATTAATTCAATTAACGGAAATTTTAATCACAAACATTACAAAATTAATGTACAAAATAAACACAGCATAGTCGACTTGGGTATAAAATGAAGCTTATTTCACGAGTAAATAATATGTGAAAAATATTTTTCATTTATTAATTATACATCCAATTAATTACATTTTAGTAAAATTATACCACTTTTGACTTTTGGGCTAGTTATGTATTCCAAAAACTTTACCGATTGTCAAAAAATTTCACCATTTTAAAAACAAAATGCCAATTAATTCAAATTTGAGGCCCCAAACGAAATTCCTGCAACTCCCAGATTAATGGATTAATGAAGTTGAGAATGAGCTAGATTCCCTTAAAATTGTCTTAACATTCAATTATGCGCTACGATTGACAATTTTAGTATTAAAAAATATGATCACAATAAACCTAAATAATGATGGGCCCAAAACTGAATTCCACTTAATTATTATTAATTGAATTAATGGAATTAGTAATTATATTTATTTCAATCACATGTGTAAATGATCAAAACATAGTCGACTTGGGTACCAAACAAAAGCTTTTTTTATGAATAATTAAAATGTGAAAAAATATATTTAGTTAATTATTAATTATCTAATTAATTAATTAACCATCTAATTAATTAATTAATCATCTAAATAATTACAATCTAGTAAAATTTTACCACTTTGGTTATGTATAAGGTATCAAAAACTCTACCGATTGTCATAAAATTTTACCCATTTTACTTACACGATGTCAATAAAATAAATAAAATAATTATAGCACCAAAACGAAATTCTTGAAAACTTACATTTTATTAAATAAATGAAATTAAGAATTAGCTATTTCACGTGCCACAGTCAATGGTGTATTAAATAATAGCCAATTGTATGGTAATTAAGAACATTGACAGAATTTTATTAAGGCATTATGTTTATTAATATGCTATCCTTTAATTACACTTTCTTAATTACCATACAATGGCTATTATTTATTACACCAGTTGACTGTGGCAACGTGAACTAGCTAATTCTTAATTTCATTTATTTAATAAAATGTACGTTAAAAGAATTTCGTTTGGTGCTATAATTATTTTTATTTTATTTTATTGACATCGTGTAAGTAAAATGGTAAGATTTTATGACAATCGGTAGAGTTTTGATACCTATACATAACCAAAGTGGTAAAATTTTACTAGATTGTAATTAATTAGATGATTAATTAATTAATTAGATGATTATTTAATTAACTAAATATTTTTTCACATTTTAATTATTCATAAAAAAACTTTCATTTGGTACCCAAGTCGACTAGTTGTGATCATTTACACATTTGATTGAAATAAATATAATTAATTCCATTAATTCAATTAATAATAATTAAGTGTAATTCAGTTTGGACCCATCATTATTTAGGTTTATTGTGATCATATTGTTTTTAATACTACAATTGTCAATCGTAGCGCATAATTGAATGTTTTAAAACAATTTAAAGGGAATCTAGCTCATTCTCAACTTCATTTAAACCATTAATCTGGGAGTTGCAGGAATTTCGTTTGGGGCCATCAAAATTTTAATTAATTGGCATTATGTTTATTAAGTGGTGAAAATTTTATGACAATCGGTAAAGTTTTTGGAATACATAAAATATACAAAAGTCAAAAGTGGTATAATTTTACTAAAATGTAATTAAATTTGGGTGTATAATTAATAAATGAAAATATTTTTTCACATATTATTACTCGTGAAATAAGCTTTCATTGATACCCAAGTCGACTATGCGGGGTTTATTTTGTACATTAATTTTGTAATTTTTGTGATTAATTGCCGTTAATTGAATTAAATTTAATTAATGGGAAAGTGATTAGAACCCGACCTTGGGCCATCACTTTCTATTTTATTATGCCCTTTTTTTGTTATATTTGATACATCAGTTGACTGTGGTTTTTGAATGTCAAACATTTAACTGGTATTAATCTAATTATTAATTTCATTATTCCCTTAATCTGGAGTTGAAGGAATTTTGTTTGAGGCCATCAAAATTTGGATTTATTGGCATAATGTTAGTAAGGGGTGAAATTGTATGACATCGGTAGAATTTTAGGTGTAATAATTATACATAATCCAAAAATGGTAAAATATTACTAAAATTCAATTAATTAGATGATTAATTAATTAATTTTTAAATATTTTTTCATTTTTTCATTCTCCGTAAAATAAGCTTTCATTTGATACCAATGTCGACTGTGTTGTCCCCCTTTAAAAATTTTTTGTTGGTTAAGTAATCAATTAACTTTATTAATTCAATTAATAAGAAAGTTACAGGAACTCAACTTGGGGCCATCGATTTTTTGGGTTCCTTGTTGGTCATATTAGTAAAATTCACAAATTTTCATGCTTTCTTCACGATTTGCCCCGATTGTTAGGCTTATAGACCCCACTATATGAAAACAGAAGTTTTGATTGATTCTTTTTTTTCCTTTGGTTTTTGCTATCTCACTATATTTTATCTTGTCCACTTTACTTTATCTCGTGTTTGTTGTTTCATTTGATTGCTTTCAGTTTTTCACATCCTTCTCCTTCCTCTTCTTCTTCTTCTTCTTCCTCTTTTTCTTTTCTTCTCTTCTTCTTTTCTTCTTTTTCTTCAATCTTCTTCTTCTTCTTTTTCTTCTTCTCCTCCTTCATTTTTTCTTCTTCTTCTCCTTTCTTCTTCATCTTTAACCTTCTTCCAAGTAAATTTACCCTTCTCTCAAGCTCCTTCTCTCTTTGTCCGTGTACATTTTTTAGATTTCTCAATCTACATATTTCTTTTTTCAAGTTATCTGTAACTTCTAAAAGTCCATTTATTTGCCCACCAAAGTGAGTAAACGTTGCTACCATTCCTTTGACAATTCCAACTTCAATCCTTTATTTTTCTTTAATGAGTTTCCCGTCCCCCATCTCTCTTTCCTGAGTTCCTTTAAGATCATCTTTCTATCTCCTAGTTTGATCATTTTTACCTGTTTGTCTCCTTCACTTGTGTCTGGGGATGTGTGTGAAGTGGGCGTTTCTATACCAGGTTCTGCGCTTAGATTTAGATTCATAGGTAGGCCTTCGTCTACAATTTCCAGGCCTAGTTGTTCTTTTCCCCGCTATCTTCGTCCACTTTACCTCCTTCATAAATATCTGTAGGCCTCAATGCCATGCCTATGTCAGATGCACAGCTTGGGGTTTTACGTTTGGGCATTTGTGTAGAGTGGTCATGGTGTGAAATTTTAAAAGACTCTACGCTAAGTTTTAGCTCCTTAGGTAGGCCTAGGTCTTGTTCTATTTCACAGTTTTCTTCCCTTTTAACACATACATCGCCATCTGTAGATACCTGGTCTACGACATAGGCAAATGAACACAGTCCTACTATTTGGGTTTGATCCTGACCCACCATTTCCCAAATTCCCACGATCTTCTTTTCACACACAATTTACACTCCCCTGTACTTTCTCCTGATGTATCTCGTTCTTTTCCTCGGCACAGGGAAAATGTGGCCATTGCTTGCAGTCGACACACCACAACCCACCCTGACTCCCCTTTCACACACTAAACACTTATTCCCTACATTGTCTCCCTGGTTTTGTTTTGATCTTTCCAACACTTTTCCCTAGCTAAGCCTTAACCATCTTTCTATTTACGTTTTTTACTCACCAATTCTTGATCAATTTTCAAAATTTTTGGCCCAAAATGTTCTTTATGATCGTTTATTTTTCCGCATCACACTTTTAACACCATCTTTATCACACAATATTGTAAATAACTAAAAGATAACTTATTTGCCTACACTTTCTCGGTCTACCGGAAAAGTAGTTTATGAATATACTGTAGCAAGTTGTTCATATAATAATGAACTGTTGTTAATGTAGGCTACACATTAATTTATTCTATTTCACAAAATTTATTCAAAACATTTTCGTAAAGATTGCAGCTGTAGGGTATACACTGTAGACATCAGTTTTACCAGCTGTGACCCTCTTCAGGTAACAAAACAAGATTATTGGGGTATTTAAGTAATAATTGTTACGGTATTCTCCGAGGGCTGTAAAGAGGACTTAATCCCAACACTTGTAAAAAAATCTCATTACAAGTGGTCATTGCTAGTGGATGGATTCGAATCCGTGACCTACCGAGTCAGAATCTCGCGCGTTATACTCGTAATATAATATGTAGATTATTACATTTCATGTCAATCCGAAGCCAGTGAAATTCGATGTTAGATCTGTAATTTATAACAGAGTGTAAATATAGAGAAATAAATAAATAAGTAAATACGCGTTAACGCCAGGGATAATCAGATCAATTTCTCACACTGAGTGAGAGTGAGTGTAATGGGTTTAATCTAATCTAAACATTCCCAGACCAATTATCGAGGTCATTTGACTAGGACACATGTGAGACTTGAATCTTGAACTTACCAAACAATATCTTAAGAGGAACCCCCTTTGGCATCTCTAGGACGAGATCTGGGTAATTAACATCCCAAAAACCAAATGTCCCCCCAAAAATATACATCAGAGCAAAAACCCTTTCCAAACGGTCAAAAACCAAAGATCAAGCCAGTCTGTCAAAAATTACATTAAACACCCTAGAATTTAAAAATTTATTGTTATTTATTTTAGGGTTTTATTACTTCCCTGTCTTTTAAATAATAGCCCCCCCCCAAAAAAGCATTCCTAAACTTTAAAACTTGGTTTTTCTGTAAAATAAAAATTTATTTCCTTTGGACAGTTTAAAAACAAACAGTAAATAAGGTTAAGGGCATAGGTAAGGGTTTTCTTTACCCCGCGCCAACATTTAAAAAACCTTTACCCTTCGGTATCTTTGCAATTGGAAAGAAATTTTTTTTTACAGTCCCAATAAGACAAACATATTTTATTTGTACGCTAAAGTTTTTGTCGTAGTTAAATTTAGAAACTGTTCCAGCTCTTTTGTAAAAAGTTTCCCCCCATGGGCGCGCGTTTTAAATTTTGCCTCCCCCTTGCCGGAGTTTGGCAGCGGGGCGAGCGGGGGGCGTGGGGGGAAGGTGAGAGTGGGGGTTTCTTAAAGGGCCTTCGTGCTATTTACTCCCGGCCCGGGCCCCTCCAGGGGTAATATATTTAAAACCCCTCCTAGGTTTCGAGGGCGCCCGCGTCGTTACCTTACTCGGTTTTTTTTTGAGTTTGGGAAACCACTTTTGGGTTCCATTTCATCGACTGTTTGGCTGAAAGTGCGTTTGTTCGTTGAACCCTCTCATTCGTGATCGTTTTTAAATGTTTTTACCAATGCCTGAAGGATTTTAAAAACCGCTGAGTGAGTGTTTAAATTGTGTCAATTTCATATTTTGGTTTAAACCTATTTTTGGGCTTATACATATATCTATCTTTTTCCTAAAACCTTTGCAGTTGTTTCTTTTTTCCCACCCAAACGCTCGCGCGTTTGTATCACCCTTAAAATTGATTTTTGGTCCCATGCTGTTGGGGCTATAGGCCTACCAGGGGCTGCGACTTGAAAAAATGTTTAATTTTCATAATTTGTCCCAAGTGCTTTTTTTCTTGATCTACCCCTAAGTTGTGTGAAAAGGAATATTTTCCCCTGCACTAGCAAATGTTTTCTGAAACTGATTATTCCTATAAGGGTTTGCCACCAAATGCCCCCTTTTTCCCAAATTTAAATCAATACACAAAAATCTAATTTAATTTATAATGGGTGTTCGAAATAATATATACGCACAATCACTAGTATATTTTTTACGTAAATTCAGGGTACATACTCGCGGCACCGTTTAATCAATTATAAATTATTTTTTTTTATCGATAATAAAACCCAATTACCCAAAAATGGGATTAACCATCGAAAAATAGATTTTTGGCAGCAAAAATAATTAAAAAACCATTTTTTAAGAAGTGAAAAAGGGGCAACTTTCCCTTAGTAACGTTTCTCCATGTTACTTTTTTAAATTTGCTCCCACAACGTTACATAAAACAGGGTAAAACCCCCTTTACAATGTTGTTCCCGGGTGGTTTTACAAAAACATTGTGATACAAGTTGCATAAACTTATGGGGTTTCGTATCCCAGGGGGGGACTTTTGGATATTTCATCAATGTTAAAAATTACTTCCCAAACTTTTGTGGGGAAATATATCGAATTTTTAATAAAAAAATTTATTTTAAAATTTTAAAGGAAACGTTACCGTGCTGTGGGGAAAAACTTCTACACTGGGGCGCCTTTGGGGAAGTATTGGAGACCCCGAAATCTAGCCTACTTTTAGGGGTTACCCCTCAATGGGTTGAGATATTTTGGAAACGATAAAATTCGCATTGTGGTCTAAGGGCGGGAGAAGCTTTAAAATGTTTTTTTAATTTTGATCTAAATGGCTTCATCCAAGTTTTTCATTTTACTAAAGAAATTAAAAAGGGAAGGTTTTTGGCATTTTTGGACTTCTTGTGACTCGTAGTGACCCCTATTGGCCTAAATTAAAACCGAAAAATAAAATCATAAAAATTTGTACATTCATGGAGACGTCGCCCCATCACCTCCACGAAGCACTCTTATTTAATACTCTAGTTCCCCGAGAAAACCGTTTTCAGACATTACCACCTGGAATCAAAAATGCATTCTGAAACAAGCGTTTTTAAACAAGGCTAAAAAATAACACAATGATTATGCGAGCTTTTAAACAAAAAAACCAAAAACTCCCAGGATGTACATTTGCAGAAAAAACAAAAACAGAAGAAAGCCATATTACCTTACGTAAATTTCCCAAAAACGGATAAAATTTGGAAGACTCCCCCAGAAACAAGAAATTCAAAAAATATTCAAACCGGGGAAGAAATTTAAAAATTTGTATTTCCCAAATTTAAAAGAAAAAATTCTTTTAAAACCCCTAGTGGTGTGTATGAAACCCCTTGAAATGGGGTTTTCCGTCTACTTTGGAAAAACCTGTCGTAAAATTGGGACTAGAACAAAGAAATAAAGGCACGGAAACCACTACGAGAGGCCCTTTTTGGGCAGTAGAAAAAAACACGTGGTGGAAAATCCCTAATGATCCACGCACAAGATCCTTTTTGAAGATCCCAAAATTTCCCATGCCCCAAGAAAAAAAAACCCTTTTTCCTCGACTCATAAGAAAATCGATTAAAAAGCCAAGCCCCCCAATAATTTTATGGGATTTGGGGGTTTTTAAAATTTAAACCAAAACATGGATCCGTGATAGGAAACTACTCTAAAGACGACAACAAAAAACAACAACAACAAAAACCCAAAAAAAACCACCACTCCCACAACAAAAACAACAGCAGCCGCAGAAATAAAAGAACAAAAATGTTTCTATTTTTTTTGGAAAATGAAAATTTAAAGAGCCAAAGAAAAGCAAAAAAATTTCCAAAAAACAATATCAAATGTAAAGTTTTTCATTTGGTTGCCTCAGATGATGATACCCACAGTGCCCGAAATTTGGGGGGGGAAAATTTAAAAAAACGAACACGGGCAAAATGATTTCGAAAATATTTGTTTTTCTTTTTATAAATGATTTTTTTCTTTAATAATAATAATTTTTAATTATAATTATTATTATTATTATTTTTATTTTTAAATTATTATTTTTAATTATTATTTTTTTTTTATTATTATTTTTTTTTTAAATATTGGGTTTTTTAAAGCTTTAGCCCCCCAAAAAGGGACATAGTTTTTGTTTCATAGCAGTTGCCCCCCAAAAAAAATTTTCCCCCGACGGGGGTTTTCGAACCCAAAAACCCCCGGGGCTTAAAGGGCCCAAAAAGCTCTCCCATTGAGCTCCCGGGCCCAACAGAACAAACCCTTTTAGGAAATGATTTTTGTTGTGACTGGACTTCCATGAAAAAATCCAACAGAAGACGGCAATGTGGGCTGCCCAAATCTGAAAAAAAGCATGGATAAATTAAATCACATCTCTTTCCCCCATGATTTGGGGTAGTATGAATATTGGGTTTTTTAAAAGCATAAAGCCCGCTTGTAAGGACTATTTAAATTTGGTCCATTTTTTTGTTTTAATTTTAAATTCCCCCAGTCGGGGAAAATTTTTTTTGGGAAACTCCCTATGAATCAAAAATAATTATTTTTATTATTTTTTTCACATGTTTCCAATCTCGGAAAAACCCGGGTTTCCCGGGTAAAATCCCAAGGGTTAGCGGTTTATTTTCAAGCAATCCATGTCCCTATAAAAATAACAAAACTTCATATTCAAAACTTATTAAAATCTAAAACAGTATTCAACAAACCCTTCCCCCCAAAAACTAATTTTAATCTTTACAAAAATAAAACATAAAATGGTTTTAAAAACTTTGTCCTTGGGGAAATTTTCGGATTTTTAGGGGCATGTACAAATTAAAAACCGTTTTCTGCATTTTGTTTAATAAATTCTTTTTAATGTCCAGTTGGTGAAAACTATTGGGTGGGTTTGTGGGTAAAAACTGCCGTGGCGGGACAAAATTTAATTGGTATTGTAGTGACTTGATCTTGTTTCCAATTTTTTTTATTTCTTGCCCTATAAAAGGTAGCGGCTAATTTTTTCCCCCACTTGTTTCAATTTTTTGACTTGTGGAATTGCAAACATCAATAATAAATGTTTCCCTTTTTTGTTTTAAATCCTTTAAAAATGATATCAGGCCTATTATTTTTGTATGTCTTATCTGTAATAACAGCCCGATCATAATAAAGTTTCCAATCACAAATTTTTTTAATCCCTTTTTTCGGGTTTGGGTATTTAAAGTTGGTACCGGTACGATGTTCTCCAGTAACGAACATTTTTTGGGGCCAGAGGGTTGGGAATTATTTTGGAAATTTTGATTATGTCTGGGGCAAATATTCGATTTGGCTAAAATTTTTACATCCCGATATTACATGATCTATGGTCTCTTTGGGTAAAGGGTGGAAACTTTCTACTTTACACCCCAGAATTGCCTTGTTTTTAATGATGTGCTTTTTTGAATTTCGTTTTAGCAATTACTTGATCCGGTAGGGCCCATGAAAAATCCCCCTTTTTCCCTTCCGAAAAAAATCGCCTATTTTGAAACCCTTTTTATTGGGATGCATCAGGGTCACATAATCACGAGGGCAATTCTGTGTGATGTTTTCCCAAATGTAGTATTTTAAAATTTTCCCAAATTTTCTTTTTTCCCTATCATCATTAGAGATTGTCTCCCAAAATTGTCATCATTATGCAGATCTAAGGGTGTGGGGTTGACTCCGTTTGCACTACAGCTGTTTTGTAATCCCCAAAAGTACTTTTACAAAATAGAAGTTTTTCCCTTAAAAAATTTGATTTGCTTAATACGGGGCGTTATTTAAACCCGTTACCCCTCTTCCACCCGAAACCTAGAAAAAGGGCCCGTCCTTTCCCCCCGGGCCGCTCTGGGGTGATAAAGTCGGTATTCTGTTAGAAGATTTTCTTTTTTTTCGATTATGCTTGCATCTCAGTTTGTGTCCAGGTTAAAATACCAAAAGGAATCATTAAAACGGGGTTGCATAATATTAATTGTTTTCCCTTTTAAATTTTCCCTTTAAATTTGATTTTCCAGTTTTTCTTTCCTCTTTCACAAAAGAATCTTTAAGCTTTTTTTCGCTTCCGCTTGATGAATTTTTTCACTTAAATAAACCCCAAAGGTTTAATTTATCCCCTCACCTTCTTCCCCCCCTTTCAATAAAAATTTTCCCCCAAAAATTGAACACCATTGAAGCTTGAATTTTTCCCTTATTGACACATAATATTTTTACATTTTTCAATTTCCAAATTCCATTTGAAATCTTGGCAAAACGAATGTGTGTTTGTAATAGTTTGATTGAGTTGGCTTTCTTAAGGGCATATAGTTTTATTATCATCCATGTACTTTAAATGAGACAGTACAAAATGTGTTTTACCCCCTTTTTTGATTTTGAATCCGTATTTTGTTTATTTAGCAAGTTGAAAATGGTTTTAAAACCCCAGGGCAGAACCAGAGGGGCTTAAATGAGTCCCCTTTGAAATTTTCCACGGGGGCAATTTTTAGTTCACCAGTTCCCAAGTTTTTTTGGGGCAATTTTATATTTAACGTTGTTCCCCAGGTGTTCATGGGGCTTTCCCCCCAAAAACGTTTTAATTTTGGATCTATTTATATTTTTCCCAATACTGTAAAAGCCATGAATGAGGCACAGGGGGCAACCCCCTTTTTGTAGTCAAAAAGGGGGCAGTAAAAATTTTCCCTTTTTTTTGGACACTGTTTTTGTCTCAAAAAACCAAAAAAAATCTAAACCCAACTGTTCCTTAAAACCCTTTGGGGAAATACTTTTTCCCAGCCCTTTTGTTCCTCTGATAATATATGTTCTTTTTCACAATGCGGGAAAATTTTATTTTGCAATACAAGATGTAATTTAATTTGAAACACAGTTGGTAGGCATGTTTTTGGTCTGTATTGAGCTGGATTTTGTGTATCTTCCTTTTTTGGTTTAAGTAAGTTTTTTCCTTTTGTAAATAAAAAAAGGAAATGCTTAAACTCCTTTCACTAAGGGCTGAAAAATATTTTGCTAGATTTCAGGGAAAACAGGGAAATTTTTTTTAAACCCAAAAAGTTTTTGGATTTATCCCCCGGGGAGTTTTGCGGGTTATGTGCTCCTGAAATACTAATTTTCATTTCTTCGAGGAAATGCAAATTGAAGGAAATTTCATTAACTTGCCCCATATCTTGGGCCCCCTTTCGACAATCCATTGCATTTTTTTGTGTTTCTACAGGTCAACCCCAGATATCGGGACCAGAATTTGTTATACCCTTGCTTTTGATGGTGTCCCGTTATCAATTGGGTTAAGTCCTTTTTGCAACTGTCGTAGAAATACTTTTCATTGTGCTAAAACATTTCTTTTTTGTTTTTTTTTACTTGTCCCAAAAACCTGTCCCTTTTTCATCTCTTTGAAAGGCACTAACTTTTGTTTAATGTGTCCGGTAATCAATTAAAAGACACTTTCTCATTTTCGTCCCTAGGGGTTAATTTAAATCATTCTACAAAATCTACTATTTACATGGCGCATTAAATTTTTAACCCCTATTACCAAAGAGAAATGTGTTAAACGCCCGGGAGATTCTTCTGGGGACTCTAAATTTCCCGGCCACTAACCTTTTTTCCCCACTTGGGCTTTTTCCCTTAACTCCTGTACAGTTTATCAGTATTTTTCTTTTAAATTTCATTCCTAATTCCCAATTACTGCAACCCCCCAAAAAAAAAGTATGTAATGTCCCAAACTTAGATTGCATATTTTTTCCCCTCGTTTCCCAAAATTTTTTTTTACGATGGGACTATTATGTAAAAAATTTTTTTTTTTTTTGGGTTTTTTGGGGTTCCCCCAAACTTTTTTTTTAAAAAAAAAAAGGGGGTTTTTTAAAGGAATCATCACATTCTGGGGGGGTTTTTGGGGGTTTTTGGGGGTTTTTTGGGGGTTTTTTTTCCCCTTTTTTTTTTTTAAAAAACCAAAACCCCATTATCCTTTATTTCCCCCTTTTTTTTTTTTTTTTTAAAAAAAAAAAATTTTTTTTTTTTTTTTTTAAAGGGGTTTTTAAAATTTTTTTTAAAAAAAAAATTTTTTTTTTTCCTTTTCCTTTCCAAAAAAAAAGTTGGGGAAGGGGGATTCTTTTTTTTCTTTTGGTTTTTTTTAAAATTTTTTTTAAAAAAATTTTGGGGTTCCTTGGTATTTTTTAATTTTTGGGTTTTTTTTTTGGGGGTTTAAAAACCCCCTTTTTTAAATTTATTCCTTTAAAATTTTTTTAAAATTTTTTTTTAAAATTTTTTTTAAAAAATTTTTTTTTTTTTTTTTTTTCCCCCCCCCCCAAACCCAAAAAACTCCCCCCGGGTTTTTTTAAAAAAATTTTTTCCCCCAAAATTTTCCTTTTTAAATTGGCCTAAATTTTTTTTTTTTAAAAAAATTTTAAAAAAAATTTTTAAAAAAAAAAATTTTTTTTTTAAAAAAAAAAAAACCCCCAAAAAAATTTTTTAAAAATTTTTTTTAAAAAAAAACCCTTTTTAAAAAAAAAAATTAATTAAGGGAAACCCCGGGTTTTTTTTTGTGGTTTTTTAAAAAAAATTTTTTTTTTTTTTTTTTTTTTTTTTTTTTTTTTTTAAATTTTTTTTTTTTAAATTTTAAGGGGGGTTGGGGGTTTTTTTTTAAATTTATTTTTTTTTTAAAAAAAAAAAAATTTTTTTTAAATTTTTTAAAAAAAATTTTTAAAAAAAAAAATTTTTTTTCCCCCCCCAAAAAAAACCCGGAAAACCCTTTTAAAAAAATTTAAAAAATTTAAAAATTTTTTAATTTTTTTTTTTAAAAAAAAGAAAAAAAATTAAAAATTTTTTTTAAAAAAAATTAAATTAAAAAATTTTTAAAAAAAAGGGGGGGAAATTTTTTTTTTGTTTTTTTTTTTTTTTTTTTTTATTTTTTTCTTTTTTTTTTTTAAAAAAAAAAAAATTTTTTTAAAATTTTTTTAAATTTTAAAAAAATTTCAATTAAAAATTTTCTTTTTGGGGAAAATTTTTTTAAATTTTTTAAAATTTTTTTTTAAAAAAACCTTTTTTCCCCCCCTTTTTAAAAAAAAAAAAAAAAAAAAAAAAAAAAAAAAAAAAAATTTTTAAAATTTATTTTTTTTTAAAAAAAATTTTTAAATTAAAAAAAAAATTTTTTTTAAAATTTTTTTAAAAAAAATTTAAAAACAAAACTTTTTTCCCCCAAAAAAAATATAACCCCTTTTTTTTTAAAAAAATTTTTAATTTTAAAAAAAAAAACCCAAAAAAAAGGGGTTTTTTTAAAAATTTTTTTAATGGGTTGGGGGGGGGTTTTTAAAAAAATTTTTTTTTTTTTTTTTGGGTGGTTTTGGGTTTTTTCCCAAAAAAATTTTTTTTTTTTTTTAATTTTTAAAAAAGGGGGTTTTTTTAATTTTATAAAGGTTTTTTTTAAAAATTTTTTTAAAAATTTTTTAAAAAAAAAATTTTTTTTTTTTTTTTTCCCCCCCCAACCCCAAATTTAAAAAAAATTTTTTAAAAAAAAGCCAAATTTACCCGGGGGGGAAAAAAAACCCTTTTTAAAAAAAAAAAAAAAGAAAAAAAAATTTTGGGGGTGGAAAAAAATTTTTTTTTTTGGGGAAAAAAAAAAACCCTTATTTTTTTCCGGGAATAAAAACCTTTTAAAGGAAAAAAGGGGGGGTTTTTTCCCCCCCCAAAAAACCCCCCCCCTTTTTAAAAAAAAACCCCCCAAAGGTTTTTTTTTAAAAAATTCCCCTTAAAAAAATTTTTTGGGTTTTTTTGGGGAAAAAGGGGGGGGGTTTCCAAAAGGGGAAAAAAGGGGTTTTTTAAAAAAGGGGGGAAAAATTTTGGAAAAGGGGGGGGCCCCCCCGGGGGGGGACCAACCGGGGAAATTTTTTCCCCCCCCCCCCTTTTTTTTGGAAAAAAAAAAGTTGGGAAAAAAAACCCCCGGGGGAAAAAAACCCCCCCGGAAATTTTTTTTCCCCCTTTTTTTGGGGGGCGGGGGAAAAAAACCCTTTTAAAAAAAAAATTTTTTTTGGGGAAAACCCCGGGGAAAAAAAAACGGGTTTTTTGGGGAAAAAACCCTTTAAAAAAAGGAAAAAAAAAAATTAAAATTTTTTTTTAAACCAAATTTTTGGGGGAAAAAAAAACCCCCCTGGAAAAACCCCCTTTAAAAAAGGGGGGAAAAAAAAGGGGGGTTTTTTGGGGAATTTTTTTTTTTTGGGGGGGGGACCCTTCAAGCCCGGGTTTTAAAAAACCCGGCCCTTTAAAATTTTTTAAAATTTTTTTTTAAAAAAAAAAAAGGAAAAATTAAAAATTTTTGGTTTCCCCCCCCGGGTTTTTACGGGGGCCCCCCCCGGGAATTTTTTTTTAAAAACCAAAAAATTTTTTAAAAAAAACCCCTTTGGGGGGTTTTTTGGGGTTTTTTTTTTTGGGGGAAAAAAAAACCCAAAGGGTTTTCCCCCCGGGGGAAAAATTCTTTAAAAAAAAATTTTTTTTTAAAAAAAAAAAATTTACCCGGGAACCCCCCTTTTAAAAAAAACCCCCCCAAAAAATTTATTTTGGGGGGAAAAAAAAAACTTTTTTAAAAAAAAAAGGTTTTAAAAAAATTTTAAAAAAAAGGGGGGTTTTTTTGGGGGGGGAAAAAAAAGGGGGGGGGAAAAAGGTTTGGGGCCCCCCCAAAAAAAATTTTTTAAAAAAAAAATTTGGGGGAAAAAAGGGGTTTTCCCCGGTTTGGGGGGGGGAAAAAACCCGGGCCCCTTTTTTTTTTCCCCCCAAAATTTTTAAAAAAAAAAAAAAATTTGGGGGGGGCCCCCAAAACCCCCCGGGGGGCCCCCCCAAACCCCTTTTTGGCCTTTTTTGGGGAAAAAATTGTTGGGGAAATGGGAAAAAAACCCCCAAAAAAAACCCCCCCAAAAGGGGGAAAAAAACCAAGGGAAAACCCCCCCAAAAAAATTAAAATTTTATTGGGGGTTTAAAAAGGGGGAAAAAAAAAAAAACCCCCCCCCAAAAAGGGGGGGGTTTTTTTAAAAAAACCCCCAAAAAAGGTTCCCCCTTTAAAAAGAAAACCCCCCCCTTAAAAAAAAATTTTTTGGGGGGTTGGGGGGGAAAATTGGGGCCCGGGCCCCAAAATTTTTTCCCCGGGGGGAAAAAAAACCCCCAGGCCCAAAGGGGGTTCCCCCCAAAAAAAGGGGAAAAAAAAAAATTTTAAAAACCCCCCCTTCCCCCAAAAAAATTTCCCAAATTTTAAAAATTCAACCCGAACCCCAAAAAAACCCCCCCCCCCAAAAAATTAAAAATTTTTTAAAAAAAAAAAATTTTTAATTGGGGGAAAGGAAATTTTTTTTTCCCCCCAAAGCCCCCAAAAGGGGAAAGGGTTTTTTTAAAATTTTTTTAAAATTTTTTTGGGGGGGAAAATTTTTTTTTTTTTAAAAATTTTTTTTTTAAAAAAAGGGGGTTTTTTTAAAAAAATTTTTTTTTCCCCGGGGGTTTTTGGTTTTTTTTTTTTAAAAATTTTTTTTTTTTAAAAAAAAGAAAATTTAAAATTTTTTTAAAAATTTTTTTTTTTAAAAAAAAACCCCAAAATTTTTTTTTTTAAAAAAATTTTAAAAAATTTTTATTTTTTAAAAATTTTTTTTTTTTTGGGGGGTTTTAAAAAGGGCAAAACCCCTTTTTTTTTTTTTTTCCCTTTTTCCCCGGGGGAAAAAAAAACCCCTTTAAAAAAAAATTTTTTTTAAAGAAATTTTAAAAAAAAAAAATTTTTTTTTTATAAAAAAAAAATTTTTTTAAAAAAAAAAAAAAAGGTTTAAACCCAAAAAATTTTTAAAAAAATTTAAAAAAAGGAAAATTTTTTTTAAAAAAAAAAAAAAGAAAACCCCCCCAAAAAAATTTTTTTTTTTGGGGGGAAAAAATTTTTCCCCCCCGGGTTTTCCCTTTTCCCAAAAATTTTTTTTAAAAAAAAAAAAAAAAAAAAAAAAACCAAAGGTTTTTTTTGGAAAAAAATTTTTTTTTTCCCCCCCCCCCCCAAAAAAAAAATTTTTTTCCAAAAGGGGTTTTTTTGGGGGTAAAAAAAACAAACTCGGTAAAACCGGAGCAACAGTTGTACGGACTAACGTCAATACTTCCTGTGAACCTATACTAGGAAAACGCTTAAGCCCCGCCGCGTTGTTGGATGGGGCGTAATTTGCATTGAGCTGCCATGTGTTACGCGGATTTTCTGTTGTTCTGTGCAAAAATCATACTTAGTCGAAGATTTTTTTTAAATTAAATAAAATTAAAAAAAAAATTAATTTAATTTTTTTAATTCATCGAAATTTTTAAAAAAATAAAAAAAATCGTAAAATTGAAATTTTCATAAGAAATAATTATTCGAATGCGCTCAAATTTAAAACACGAGTACATTACTTCATGAAAACAAGGTTCTGTAAAAAAATCATTACAATAGGATAAAGCATGTAGGTGTTATAAGTCAAAGAATTGTTTTTAAAAATGAAAAAAACCCTTTAAAATTTCGATTTCATGAGAATAAATATTTCGATTACGCTCAAATTTCACACGAATATCTTAATTTATAAAATTAAGGTTCTGTGAAAAAATCTTTACAATCGGATAAAGCATGTAGGTGTTAGAGGTCGAAGAAATTTTTTAAAAAAATCGAAAAAAATCGTAAAATTGCGTTTTTTATAGAAAAAAAATTCCGTTTGCGCTCAAAAACGTGGCAGTTCTAAGTTCAGAGATTCGAAGACCTCCATAAAATTTTATCACAATCGGAGAAAATCGGTTTAGCCGGAATCGTGTTAACAGACACACAAAAATACAAAAAAAAAAGAAAGAAAAAAAAAAAAACATTCCTGATTTTTTCTCCAGTGTAGTGAAATGGAATTTCGCTTCGCTCGCTACGCTCGCTACGCTCATCCAATAACATAACTACATTTTTGTTACGGTATACGTATTATTATGGTATACGCGGTATTCCTCTGAAATGGTTCCAATCTTATCTCGAAAATAGACAGCAGTGTGTTGATATAACCTACTATAATAAGGCTGCAAATAGAGAAGAAATAGTTAGATCAGATTGGGAGGACAATTGAAAGGGAGTTCCACAGGGGTCCATCTTAGGTCCTTCCATGTTTAATTTCATACTAACGATTTGCCACTGAATGTGTCTTTTTGGGGTTATTAATTCAATTTGCGGATGATAGTAATCAAATCTTAACTCATGTGAAACGAATGAACTGGAATTGTCGGCAAATTATTCTATCAAGGAAAATAACGAATGGTTTCAAGTAATGACCTTTCTATCAATCATACAAAAAAAAGTACTAGTTAAACTTTCATACGAGTAAGGGGAGATTATAGAAAATTTGAATGTATATAGTAGTAGAAATGATGACACAAATAATATCCCAATATCAAAGGATGCTAACTTTTTAGGATTGTTCTTAGACAGCAGCTTAAACTGGAAACTACATGTACAAAAACTAGCATCCAAGCTGGGAAAACTGCATGCTTTGTGTTGAAGAAAATGAATCGTCTGGTTTTAATGACACAACTTTAAGATCTATATACTTCTCATACTTTCATGCTTTTATGTCCAAACGGAATTGCACTTTGGGGAGACTCAACCGCCCATTTAACAAGATATTTATTCTACAGACAAAGGCAATAAGAGCAAAAAAACGAAATCTGGGAATAGGAATAGCTGTAGGCCATTTTTCAAAAAACTGAAATTCTACCAAGCCATGTGTATACTTTTATGAAGTTATAACATTTATTCACAAAAATTTAATTTATTCATCTGTAATTCAGATGTCCATTAAAATTAATACTAGAATAAGAATAATTTAAGATCATTATAATGCAATCTGTCGATGCGACAGAAAGGGCTTGCAGTATCGGGCATTAACCTTTATAACTCCATTCCATCAGAATATAAAAACCTTAATGATCATATTAAATTTAAGAAAAAAAATTGAATTGTTTCTCATGGAAAGATGTTTTTATTCAGTGGGGGGAGTTTAAATTGGATTCTCAAAATCAAATCTAAATTAAACAAAGGCATGAGGGAATTTTAATTTTCCCCCAATTTTTTAAAATTTTTAAATTTATGTAATTATGTTTTTATGTCATATTAGTTTATTGGTTTAAGTTTATTCTTATTATAATATTAATAATCTGACAACTAAAATGTTAAACTCATTTAATATTATGTGAATGTTATATGAACCAAAAGAGGCAATAAATAAATATCTATATACTAAACATTACTTTGTTTTAAACTCTAACTAAAATAAGTCATTTAATAAAGTTTGGAGATGATTTTTTCTTTCTGTGTGTACGGTGGGGGCCGATTTCTCGTCGCCATCCTAGCTTTTCTCTTGGGGGACTAGGGAAACCACAAAAAACCAGTAGGATGGAAGCTGTCTGGGAAATCTCAAATACATTCTTAGTTTTAAATTTTACGAACTTTTCCCACACGTGTTGAAAATTTTACTCCCTTTTGAGTCTCGATGTAAACTTGGGGGGAAAAGATCTAGTTTTTTAATGTTTTATGTAGCTTTTTCGGTATGATGCCTTTTTAGCCGTATCACGTAGGGAAATTGTTTTACCTTTTTTCTTTTTCCAATCTTCTGGTCTAAATTGCAAGTTCCCTAATTTGTAAATTTTTTTCTTCCATGTAGTCTCGACTTATGGCACTTTGGACAGCAACGTCAAAAAGGGGAGTTTCTTTTTCTTCTTTCAATTATAATTATATCCGGTCTGTTGTGAGATAGTTTGGTCTTTTTAACTGTGGGGTCGTAATATAATTTGAAATCTTTGCTATCTATTTATTTCTCCGGTTTGTTTTTGTAGTAAGGTGGTGTGTATAAATGGGGTTTGACTTGATTGCTTTTTTTGGGAATAATGTTAGTACTTGGTTAGTCTGTATCCGTTCAATCCTTTTGACATAGTGCTGGCACCCGGAATGATGGTTCGATTGTTTCACCCTTACACTACATTTCTCTTTGATGTTTACGTCGATCTTGATAATGTATTTTTTAAAATTTTTCGTTGGCAATCCTCTGTCTTGAATACCCGCATAAAACCTTCTTTTCCCCAAATATTTTCCCCGTTGTTTAACCACCTATTTGTGTTTTAAATCTACGTGCCCTTTATGTAGTTATCAAAATTTTCTCTTGTGTAGGGTCTTTTCTGAGAAGTAACCTTTTTTAAAAGCGTCTTTATGAGTTTCCTTGTAGTTTGCATTTTCTTTTGGGGAATTTTAGTGGAGTTAATGTTTTGTCAGCTGCACCACGCCCTATGCGTTTTTGTTTGGGTTGCTCTTTGTAAAAAAATTTTTTAAACAGTCTAGTTGTTTTAATATAAGTTGTTCAGATCAATTAGGCCTCGTCCTCCTTGTTTTTTTGGAAGTGTCAATCTTTATTGTGATTTGGATGATGCATTCTGTGTTTAGAAAGTGTAGTCGATTTAATTTTTCCCAGCCGGGGATGTCTGTCGGCCATTAATGTTTCCGAATGAAATGTAGTATGGTATAGCAAAATGTATTTATTGTGTGATCTTCTTTTTACCTTTTTAGTTGCTTCTGAGGATAGTTTTTATCGCTTTTTGTAGATCTATCAATTTTTCTTTATTATTTTATGTTCAATTTGGGCTGTAAAACCTAAATATTTTTATTCTTCGTTATCACCCATTACCCCAAATCCTTTTTCCCCATCACAGCTGAACTCTTCTGCTGCGAAACCCTTACCTTTTCGATATGTAGCGTCTTACACTTGTTACTCCAAACTCCATGCAAATCTTGACTAAATTCAAATGTGTATTGATTAAACTGTTTAGTTAAACAAAATTTGATTCAATAACTTTAGATCACCATGAAGAATAGGTGAGAAAATTGTGTGACATACCATATTTTTGTCTTAATTTTAAATCCGTATGTTATTTTTAAGCATATAGCAGGGGGTTTAATACAGAAAAAAAACCCAAAATGCGCTAAATGAGTCCCCTTGGAAAATGCACTTTTTAATTTTGTATTGATCTGTAGTTATCTGCTTGTTTTCATTTTTATTTTAGTGTTTTTTCCCCATGCTTCTTACTGTCTTCAAAAAATTTTAAAATTAGGGGTTTGATTTTATTTTTTGTAAAAATTGAAAACCCAGTGTGGGGTGTTGGTCAAAAGCTTTTTTTGTTCAATTAGTTTACGGGGAATATTCCTTTTTTTATTTTGTCCTGGTTCATTACAGAGAGTCGATAAGATTTGTTTTTTACACCCCTCGATTCTTACAGCATCCTTTTTTTTCCCCGGGCCATGATATTGTATTCTTCGCAATGCTTATAATTTTTTTGTTATGCATGAAGTCAATATTTTATATAGTTGGTAACATGTAATTGGCCGATTTTTTCTTGGGTTTCGTGTCATTATTTTTGGGTTTGAGAAAGGTTACCCCTTTCAGTAAAATTGGGATTTTTTTTAACTCCATTTATAAACTCGTTGAAAAATTTTCAAATTTTGATTGTGAGTAGTATTGAATTTCTTATCCCAAAAATTTTTTAAAAATTTTATATTACCTGGTGTTTTCCAGCTTGTGTAGCACTGTTGTCGACTTTAATTCGCAGTGTGTTTTGATCACATATTTGTGAGGGTGACTTTTCACCTTTCGCTCAATGATTTACAAACTAAAATTTACCGACCCATTATCTTATCGCAGCGGATTTGTATGCCCCTGCGTCTGTTAGTCAGATCGGGGGTCTTCACATAAAAAAAAAACTTTTTAAAAATGAACGAGTGCTAAGGCAAAATTGGAATTTTGATTGGCCAGCTTTAATGGGAATTTGATGATTTTAATGATCTTTATGAAGCAGTTGTAAAAAACTTTAAAAATTTTTAAAAGTGCTGCTGTGCCGCCGGGGCCAAAAAAGAAAAAATGAAAAAAAAAGTTGGATGACACCCTTTTCTATTAGTGAGCATTAAAAATAGGGATACTCATTTTGGAAGTGAAAAATTGTAAAACACGCCATCAAATCATGTATAAAATGAGTACAAAAACTGCGCGTAACATGGTAACTAAAAAGATAGGTTTTGGGTAAATAAATTTTTTAAAGACCAAAATATAATTCAGAAAATAAACTGAAAGAAAAATTGGCAAACAATTAAAGGAATCTTGGGGAAAAAGAAAAAAAATTTCTGAGATGAAGTAATTCTAACCATTTTGGGAAACAAAACAGTGACAAAGGGGATAGCTGTACTTTGCGGAATCATTGGAAGAAATGAAGAGTTCAACACGATGTGGGGTTGTACTAGCCGTTACGTTAAAAAAAAACGTGGAAAGCCAATCCTTTTTTTGCCCCCCCTAAGTGAAAAAACCCCCAACAATCAATTTTAGAGAAATTTTGGGTTAAAAACAGCCAGGCTGGGACGACAGAGTTCAGGATTTAAAAAAAAAATTTTTAAAAATGAGATTTGCCCATTTTAGCCAAACTAGTAAATTTATCGTTGAGTCAGGGAACCGTCCCCCCAAATTAAAAATATCAGTAGTTCGTCCCCTCTATAAGAAGGGTGATCATATGTCATATTCCAATTTTAGACCAAAAGCACTCCTCTCGTTTTAGAAAAATTTGGAGCGCTGTGAGCGACAAATTTTTCGCCTATCTGGAAAAATTTAATACATTGATAAATTGCAAAATGGTTTCCAAAAAAGGTAAATACTAGTGACTTGCTTGTAAATTTCAGACTTCGTTAACACTAAATTAAACGATAACAAAGCATGTATTTTTCCCCATTTGTAGATTTTTTGAAAGCATTCGATACATTAAACCACAGTACATTATGATAGCTTGGAAAGTTGGTATTAGAGGTCAAAACCCTTAAAAAAGGGTTTACTAGTTTTTAACAGACGGAAACTCACAGTAAAAATAGGAGAATGCTTCAGTGAAAATAGAGAGGTTGCGGGGCTTACCGCAAGGCTCTACTTGGGGCCAATTTTGTATGATTTCTGTTAACAATATGACTAAATGGTAAAACACGTACTGTGTTATTATGCGACGATACTGTTTTTTATTTGCTATAAGAACTTAAAAATGGCCCAATCTTTTGCAGCGGGATTTTTTCTCAATTATTAATGTGGACGCACGTTTTTGATTCGTTATTAAAGCTGACAAAAACCCAAAATTCACATATGTGCCACCTCTGAAACAGAACAGGGGGTAACCTCTTAAAAAATTTTCCTTTTAGAGTGTTTGCATGATATCGTAAATGGAAAAAAAATGTGTTACGGGTTTTGTTGAAATTGAGTCTGTTGACAGCCCCGTCTATTTAGGTATCTTAATTGTAGATTTATGTCGTGGAGGCCCCATATTATCTCCTTATGCAAGCGTTTAAGATCCTTTCATTTCAATATTTAAATTTAAAATTGGTACTTCCGTTTAAAATTTTAAAGGGCAGTTTTCCTGCGATCGCCGAATCAATCATCCTTTTGGCCCCTTGGGCCGGGGGGTTTGCATCTTTTAAACCCCGTAAATTTAAAAACCAAACCTTTAAAAAAACAATGATTAGAACTATGACACCATGCTTTTTTAAAAAAAAATCCAAGAAAAAACAGCTACAAATGAAATATCACTTTTGCAAAGTACGCCCGTATCATACCTATTAAGTTTAGATTTTTTTTAAAATTTTTTTTCAATAGACAATATGAAGCAAACGAAAAAAACGGGGGATTACGCGGTCGAAATCAAGAGGGAATACTTTTTGCCTAAATTCAAAAACAAATATGGAAAACGAACACTTTTTATTTGACACCTGCTATTTTCAACAGCCTACCGGTCATCTCGCAAAACTAGAAAAGATCTCACCCTTAAAAACTGAATTAAAGTTTATTTGCTCGATTGTTTTTTGTGCAGTCTACAACACCCAATCTTCATTCAATACCCAATTTGCTTTTAATTTAATTTTTTATTGCAGTTTTTTCAATTTATATTTTTATAATGTATCCTGTTTTTTTTGCTTAAAGATTGATTACGAAAGACAATCTGTTGTTTTTTTTTTGTTTTGGGGGAGCTTTTAAAATTTTGTCTTGGTGCAAGATGTAAATTTATTCATCTAATCTGTGTTGTTTTTGTGTTCCTTAAAATATAAATTTTTATATTCAAATTCAAGTTTTTTTTTTTTAGTTTTTTATACAGGCGGGGTTCCACTAGTTTGTTCTATTTTCTTTGTTTTTGTTTTAAAAACTTCCCCACAACACCGTAGTTGTTAAATGTACACATTGTCGTGGTTTAAAACACAAACAAGCCTTATTTTAAGGCTTTGTGGACCGAAGCATAAAAAAAAAGTAACATATGAAATTAATTAATAAATTAATAAAAAAAAAAAAAAAAAAAATTTTATTATTATTATTATTTTTATGTTTATTATTATTTGTTTATTATTATTATTATTTTTATATTTTTATTATTATTATTATTATTATTATTATTATTAGACTGTGTCTCGGGCCAGGCTACTGGTACGATGCAGACCATACCTCAGCCCTACTGCCAGACCCCCACCACTAGCGACCCTACCGTCGGTATAGGAACTATACACGCCCAAGAAAGCGAGGCAAAGTTCGTTTTTTTTGTGGGTAGCATTTTTTTTTCTATCTTAACTTGATAATCACTTCTTTTTTATAGAGTTTTTATGAACCACAACAATTTAAGGTTTTTTTGTCCCCTTCATTTGATAGCCTAGGTTACCCCACGGTGATTTCTGGGTTAAAATGTACGGTGGTATGTGGGTGGGTCCTAGGCCAAAAGCCTAGCCGTTGTGGCTTGTTTAATGTAAGACAGATTAGTCCTAGGTCCTAAATCTTGAGACTTTCATATATTCGGGCCCCCCTAGCACGATAATATGTGCTCCTAGCCAGTCATAGGGCCCCAGGGCATAGGCCCAGCCGATAGGTGTGGCAGGGGCACTAGGCCCCTGGTGGCTAGCCCTAGGCCCAGAGGCCAAATTTAATGGGTTTGGGGCTGGCGACCGGGAAAGAATCCAGACCCCATATCAATCCTGTCCACAGAAAGCAAAAAGGGTTAGCTCTAGGCTAGTCCTTGTTGAATAAAGTAGGCCTAGGCCCTACCTAGGCTTACTACTTCTTTGTGTATCCGCACTTTGCTAGCCAAGCCTTTGCAGACCTAGCTAGCCTTGCGACTAGCCACCATGCCACTCGAATCTCCTCTTTAGCCGATTGAATAAACTAATTCTTGGACAAGTAGTCTAGGCCTAGTCTAGTCCATCATGAATCCATCTGATTCGCAACTTTTTTTAGACAGTTGTGGGTTCAAAAGCTGTGTAGGCCAATAAGTTGATGAGCAGCTAGATAATTTATCATTGTATCTAGGTCTTCATTTCCTAATGTTAAAAAGACGAAGGCCTACATTTGTTCCAAGGCAACTTTGCTGATGCATGCGTTTTGTAGCCCTAGGCCTACGGGTGAATTTGGAGCCTGGATGGCCCCACGATTCACTACCGGTGACATCACTGATGTCAGATGTGTGTGCATCAGCAAAGTTGCTTTAGAACAACTTGAGTAGGCCTATTAGCTATTGAGTAAGGCCTAGCTTAGGTAGTCATTGAATTGACAATAATTGCCTAGATTACACAATTGAATCCAAAAGTAGTTAGTACGCTAGGAAACAAAGTGTAGGCCTGTAATAGTACCCTTGACACTATGTATAGGCTACTGGTATGCTACAAGGCTACTTGCTCTGTGAGGTAAGGTACCTAGGAGCCCCAGTTGGGGCTCCCCACGGTGTTAAATTTATACGATTAACAAAATTAGCCTACGTGTTCACATTGATGGGGGTATTAATATACACCTTGTACAGTGATAGGGGGCATAACTTGTATGGTATTCAATTCATTGAATATCAGACAAATTACATTTAATTAACCCAACATTTACATCGGTGGTACCTATTCTTATTCTTGACAAACAGAAAAAAAAGTAAAACAAATGCAAACAGTGCTCTAAAAGTAGGCTATGTCGGAACCTTATTACGTTACGTGCAAGTTTTGTCAAAACATGGGCTGGCGTTTCCTTCATAAAATATGTAAATATGTACTACGTAGCCTATCAAAAGAGCTGTTTCTGCAGTTATTCGTCTGTTTAAAACTGCACTCAGACCTATTTAACGATGTTTTACATCAATTATCTGTGATCGTAAAACTTAAAAAAAAATAGCGTTCAAGTAACCATTTTTTAGTTAACAACATAAATTTTATTAATGACGAAGCATACAGCAATCTATATTTTTGTTTTACACTCTTCTTAAAAAAAAATACTATATAACTTATAGGCGTTTAGTAGCCGGATACGGTTTATATTGGGAAAATTACGATACCATTTAATTTTAACACATTAAAACAGAAAAACTATACACAATTCAATTTACTTAGCTCACACTACACTTCTACACTCTAAGAGGAATATGACAGAACGCCTAACGATGCGAACCCGAGCGAACCAAATCCCAACTTGCGTCTGCCAAAAAACCTCTACCCAAATTTAAAAGGGATGTTAAAAATAAAAGGGGACGGGTGGTTTTTTTTAAAAAAGATAGTGGGAAATAGGGGCCCTCAGGAAATTTCCCGTTATTTTTGGGGTTTGTTTCTTCCGGGAAAAATAAAATTTTTGACGGGAAACACCCAACGTTGTTCCCCAAAAAGTAGAGAGTAGGCCTTTTTAAATCTTGTTTTTTAAACTTTTTAAAAATCTCCCCTATGCCCCCCAGGGCATGAAAGTTAGGGGGCAATCCCCCCCTTGCCCCCCCCCTTTTTCCGACGCCACTGATCAATACTCATTCTCATATTTGAATGTTTTTTCATTTCAATGAGAGAAATTTAATATTTTTTTAATCTCGAAAAAACTTAACAAAAATTGCAACATGTAGAAAAAAAAACTGTATAACCCTTAAACGTTGAGGTCTATTTATTAGAGGGGGGGTTGGTCTTTTTACTGATGGGAACACATCATATTTTTTAAAAAGTAGGCTAGAGGGAAGGGGTTTATCCCCACCCAATTTTTCCCCAAGGGCCCTTTGGCCATTTTAAATTTAAAACCGGTTTCCCTCAAAAAGATCCCCAAATTAAGTTAATTTGGGTGGACCATTGGGAAAAACCCGTGCTTTTGGAAAAGGGGGGGTAAAGCAGATGGGCCAAAGTTTTGCCCCCGTTAAAAAACGATCTTCACTGTCACTTAGCCGCTCTGCGTAGAAAAAGGCAAAAACATGTTTTTGGTGTTTGTAAAAAAAAAAAAAAAAAAAAATTTTGGTTTGTTAATTTTTAGAACCCTTTTGAAAAACCGGAGGAACGTAATCTTTCAAGCCCAAAATTTTCTGCCATGATTCTTTGGGCCTCGCGAGACGCGATACCAGAGGGTGAATGTTTTGTCTACATGGATTATTTTCTCCCAAAAAAAAACCGACCTTTTTCCGTGGGTACATCATGGGTACTACTCATTAATAAAACCCTTAAAACCCTTTAAAAAACCCCAATACCCGGGGGTTAAACTCGTCTTCCCCCTGCCTCAACCCGAAATTAAAAAAATTTTTAAAATGTCCCTTATTTTTTGAGGAGCCAAACTTTGGCTGCCAGGCCCTATACAAGAAAATGGACTTGTTACGAAAAAATTTTATTCCTGATTTGTTTTATTTTGGGGGAACAGCCATTCTTAATTTCTATGCCCCCTTTCCATCCCAATAATACCCTAGTTAGGGAGGGCCTTTTGGACGGGGCCCTATTTTTTGCTTGAATTTTGTAGTGGGGCAGGGGCCATTTACGAGTCATTTTCTTAAAAAACTTTGGTTTTATCAAAAATTTATGATAAACTTTAAAAAGGTAATTAAAAATCATTGATGAAAAAGTGAAGGGGGGTACCATAACTACATTTTCTGCTTCCCCTTTAAAAAAGTATTAAGGGCAACAACGTGAAAAATTTGTCGAATTTAAAATTGAAGGGAAATAAGGGAAATGTAGCTAATTGGGTCGAGTTACCTTTAAAGAATTGTGATATAACTAAAAAGGGAAAAAAAATATTATGGGGACCAAATTATTTGATGGTCAAATATTACTTGGTCTTTTGCCCGGTTTCCCCTTCCCAAATAGGTTGGACCAGAAAAAGGGTCGCACGTCGGTCTTGCGAGAGCCGGACCCAACGTTGACTTTTTACACAAACTGGCATTAGGAGGGTTTTCCGTATTTGGTCATGTTACGTGATATGTTATCACATAAATCAACTTTTTTAAAAGCTGTGAATAAAGTATTTTCGCCCCAACAAGGTCAGTATTTTAGCGAAAAAGGATTTTAAGAAATCCGATTACGAAAGTGTTTTTTTGCCTTGTTGGTAATGGTGTGTTCAAAGTCCAGCTGTTTAATGCCAACCCGCCAGAGTGAGTCAATGTTAAGGGGCATCAAAATGTCTTATTTTATTCGTCACTTTATAAATACTTTATTTTTAGGGTATTGGCAAGGCTTTTGGGTTTAAAAATAGTGTGTTTTTCTCCGAAAAAACAGTTTTGAGACCGTTTTTTATTTAACTTTTTTTCTGTCCTGTGGCCATAGTGCGTGGGGCGACGTGCTGGATCCCTGGCGACCGACCAAAACTTATTGGTTTTCAGATTAAGACATTTGTTAGCTGTGTGCCCTGTTGTCCGCGTTAGTATCTGTTTTAAAGCTGAAGGGTCAGTGTTTTAGTCCTGCTGCAGAGAATTATTTTCCTCTGGGAGCATATGTCTTTTCATTCTTGGCTTAGGAATGTGTAGCCTTTTTGGTTTTTAATGGTGACTTGGAGCTATAGTGTTTTAGTGTAGCTAGGTGCAGTGTTTTTTTTTTTAAAACAAAGCTCTTTTTCTTTTTTTTTAGCAAACAAACACAAGGAGTTCTAAGTTAGGCAAGTTTTCCTTAAAATAATTTTTGAATTATATTTTCGAAATGATTTTTTTTTAAATAAAAAAAAAAAAAAATCACACACCCTGCCTAGGTGTAAGAATAGCCATTGAGGCACCTGTTGAAAAACCCATTTACCCATTGCATATGTTTTCGACGTTAAAATAGCCGACTTTTCCAAAAAAAAAATATTTCTCGATTTGGTTCGTCGGGAAATACTCCCGTGGTTGGAATTTTTATATTTACTAAAATTCAAAAAATTAAAAAAAAAGTCCCCCCCAAACCCGGGGATTCGAACCACGGGTTTTCCGCTTCCAGGCAAGCATCTTAAATTTTAACTACTAAACCACAGGAGGGTGGGTATTTTTTAATTCTAAATTTTTAGTTGCATAATACATCTGAATGGGGAAAATGAATGAATGCGGAATCCCGGTTGGGGGGGGATTTTTTTAATTTCTGAATTGTAGAAAATAATTTCAAAAAAAAAAAAAACACAAAAAGACCAAGGGTGGATTGTAGGTACCCCAAAACCCAAAAAAAACTTACCAAGATCTTGCAGATGACTGAAGAAAGGGTTTCCTGAAGAAAGACTAGTTTTGTAGAGAATATTTTAAGTCTATTTGATAATAAATTTAGAGACGAAGACAAGTTTTGATCATAAGCAGTCTAAATCATCTTAGTAATGTGTTTGAAAGGGAAAGCAAAAGGCTGGTCAGTGAATTAAAAAAGAGATAGGGTTTTAAATATGAATTTAAAGTTTTAAAGTTCCTTTCACTTTTAGTGAATTGAGCAAAAAAAAACCCCCCAATCAATTACAAAAAAATTTTTTAAAAAAAACAAGCTGATACAGATGTAAATCGTTTATAAAAAACAGTAGCTTATCATTTTTTAAGGACGTCTTTAAGAACTAAAACTGTTCACGAACGCTTTTTTTTTTTGTCGCGTTTAGGATGGCTTTTTTTTAAGTTTTTAGTTTGCATGAGATCTCTTTACTTTTGCAAGGGCTTTTCCAACGCATTGTAGGGGATTGTTTTCAATTTCTATTGTTAATTGTTAATTGGACCTCAAAAAAAAAACATATTAAAACCTTTATTCTAGGATTAAGGTTTTAAATTTTTTTTTAACTTTTTTTTTTTTTTTTCAAAAAAGGCCCAATACATCACCAATTACCTTAAGTCCCGAAAAATATGAACTTTGAAGCCCCCCCCGTTTGGTTTAGAATCGGCCCAAAATCACGAAAAAATCGCACTAAAAAAAAAAAACAAACACACAAAAAAAAAGCTAATTTTTTGAGGGGTCAGGAAATTTTAAGTCTTGCTTCGCTCATCCCAAACTAGGTGCCGTTAGGGCGCCGCGCCCAAAACCGCGGTGCGCTACACACTCAAGCACCTTATACACCAAGAGAGTTGGGGTGATTTTTTAGGTGTTTCCCAGCCGTCATGTAACGTGTGAACTTTAAAACCCATCACAACGAGGGGATTTAGGTACCCCCCACAACACATGCCAAAATTTTTTTTGGGGTACATTATTCCTTTTTGGTGAAAAAAAAGGTTTGAAAAATGCTCAAAATCCTTTAAGGGTGTTTTGCTATGTACTACTGCTACTACTGCTATGCTAAAATTAAAAACGTCGGCCCGCGATTCTGACCGACGGGTGGGACTACAAAGTTATATTTTTACTGGACATTAAAGGGTTTTAGAAATATAGTCTCTTTTGAAAAAAAAAGTTAAAAAGTTTGTTGAAGGCTTCCAAATAAAAGGTTTTTTAAAAAAAGCCTTAAAAACTTCATCAATCAAAAAGAACCAAGTTTTTGACACTTTTTGACGGTATAAGCAGAGTTAGGCCGGGAAAGTGCGTACGAAACAAATAGCGGGCATTTAAAATTTTTCTTTTTGGTGGAACGAGAAAAGGGGTCATTAACTTCATAAAAAAAAATCAGAAACCGTCCCTGGGCCCAGGCCCAGATGTGGAAAATTTTTTATAATGCAAAAGTGTAGGTTAAAATTCCATTTGGCTATGGATAGTAAAATTCAACTTACATTACAGTTTGACAAGCCTAGCCAACCCTTGCCAGCAAAAACATTGTTTTGATAGAATTGCTCATCTGTTTTGTTTACATAATTCAAAAAATCAAATCATTTCATACAATGTCTTTGTTTGGGCCCGCTTTTATGAAGGCACTCCCATCTAGAATAAATATAGAACTTTTTCAAAGCTTTTTGGCTATACGAAAAATTTTTTTAAAGGTTTGGATTTCGTGATACTCTTTCGTAGACCAGCAGTCGGGGTTTCCATTCCGGTACAATTAGGAACCCATCTTAAAAAATGACATTTTACATTTTAAAATCAAATGGAGCGATTTGTGGCCAAATAGTTCTCAAGATTCCCGCCAGGTTTGACGGTAAGCATACTAGCCTTTAACACCAAATGATTACTAATTCCCCTTATGCAATCATTCGTATTGTTTTTTTTTGTTTAATACCCGCTCACAAGCTAAAAACCATATCAAACAATCCAGAAAATACATTATGCATTAAAAAAGCATAAATTAAAACCCAAATCGATTGAAATGGGCCGGTTGAGTCTTCAATTTGTTTTCGCTCGCGCCGTGTGGAGGTATAGGAGACTGCTTAAAACTAGCCTATATAGGGGTTTTAATTAAATGCTTTAAATCACAAACCCGGGTTTTTCCCATGCAAAAATACCAATCCTTCGAAAACGAAAAACGACTTCGTTTTTAAAAATTTGCGTTTTAAAACTCATCTCCCACGAACCAAGAATTGGGGTCCAGTCCTTTTATCCCCGTCGTTATACCAGGGTTTTTATACCACCTATACCCCAGGATGTACTAATCCGGGTTAGATATTTTTTACACCTATATTTTTAAAGTAATACCATAGAATTTAAATAAATTTTTCATAAAAAATTATTTTTTGCAAAAATTTTTGTAAGGAACTTGAAAAAGTAATGAGATCACAAACATAACAAAAACTTGTAGAAATACCCCAACCTTACACACTCAAAAGGAATGAGATCAAAAAAAGGGGGCCCAAGCTCATCTACCCTTCACATAAACGTACAGTGTCCCAAAACAGCATCTCGAAAAGCTTGCAAAAAGAATTTGATGTTATTACGATTAAATTAATTAAAAAAAAAAAAAAAAAAAAAGAACTTGGATAAACTTTTACTTAAATTAAAAATCGAAAATTCTTTTTTCCCAAGCTTTTCGGGATGTGTTATGGGACACTGACGTTTAGGGGAAAGGGGTAGATGAGCTTGGCCCTTTTTTTTAGATTCATTCCTTTTGAGTTTTGAAGGTTTGGCTGTATTTCTAAAATTTTTTGTTATGTGTGTTAAGAAATTTGTTTGATGACCTGTCACCGAAATTAGAGCAAAACTGCCTCTACTTTTTAGAAAAAACCCAAATTTTGAAAATCACTGACCCCGGTGGGTGAGGGTTTTAAAAATTTGAGTCAAATTTTTTTCTTGTTTATTCTATTTTGGGTTATGGTACATATTTTTTAAGATTTAAAATAAAGATAAAATGAACACAGCACACTGTGGGTAAAAGGCCTTGACTGTAGTAGTGGGGAACTAATTAAAGCGTGGTTTGGAGTTATTTTTTTTCCAATGGATACCAGGAATTTCCTATTTTCAAAAAAGCCGATCTTTGGCTGGTCAATGACCTTTTGGCTATTTGCTCGTTTATGGCGTCGTGCCAGTGGGGTTTGGGTTTTTCCCCCTAATTAAATTTTCCCCCCCCCCCCCATGAAAACAGGTACATAAAATATGGACTGTGGGTAGAAATAAAAAGCATTTAATTTTTTTTTTATTCCAAAATAACGATTAATTATTTAGAATAAAAATTTCATACAAGAAAAGAGAGCGGGGAAAATGGGGAGGATAAAAAGGGGTTTGAGAATTTTTTTGCAGAACCCAAGTGACATTGCCCAAAACAAGAGGAAGGGATGGAAAAGATGATGTATAGTTTTAAAACTTTAGACGTGATTCCCAAAACCCGGGGTGCTGCGGGGATGCAGGTGGTGACCTTTTTTTAAGTAGTAAGTTGGGTGGGGGGGGGGCGGCAACATTTAGGGGGGTGCTCACTACCTAAACACGGTCCGACCCTACCCGAGTTATCCAGGTAGGTTAAAACGTTTTCTTTTTAAATTTTCTTACAAAGGTAGGCAGGCCTGTTCGCGACCGACACAGTATTGCCCAAAAAGTTGGCATTTCCTTACGCAATTTTTACAGTAAAGGAAAAATGCGAGAACCAAAATGTTCCAATTCTCATGCTTACATAGGAAGACAAAAGGGCCCCTAAATATAAGTGAAGAGGTACCGATATGAAAACGGCAGCACACCTTAAATTCCTAGACAGACCTACCTCTAATTAAAAGAGCGGAAAAACCTCAAACGAGTGAAATTTTCGCCCCTTTTTTTAGCTTGTATTTGCACCACTCTTTCTGAGTGACCACCACTCCTAGAATTGAGTGAAATAATTCCCCTTTAAATTTATAGAGCAAAAATTTTCACTCCAAAAATAAGGGTGAAATCGCAAATAAAAGACGAAATTCACCAAAATAATAGCGAATTTTGGCTTAAAGATACTCTCTATTTAGGCTATTAATTTCCCCTAAAAAAAAATATCGAAATTAATAAAAATAGAGGTGGGAGGGAAATGGGATAAATCGCTCAAGTAGTTTTAAATTCAGTATACGTATTGCTATAGGTACAATGATATGTTATGCTATTTTCCTATTTTAATAGGTCAAATCTTAAAACTACAAAAAAATATTAAGCAGCTGTATGCAAACATCACATTGTATGTAATGGACGCTGCGTTCTCTCACCCACTTGGCGCCCTTTAAAAAGGCATGCATATAATAATTTCTTTTAAGTTTTATTAGGCCCTAAACATGGGTTTTTCCAAACCGGCGGTTTTTGACCGGCACGCCTTTTTTTGCCTCACTTGGCCGGTTGCCGGTCACCCTTCGCCCCAAAATTTGTTGCCGGTTTTTTTTACGTAAATAACCTTTAAATACTAAAATATTACTTAAATACACAAAAACTAAAAAAATATTTAAAAACCATTTTTTCCCCCAAATCCAAATCCCGCTTCATTAGTAAACATTGCTTTCTCCACTTCCCCTGACCTAAACCCGCCACACCAGACAGCGAACAAGGCAGTAGGCTGCCAAAGACTGCCCAAAACCACTGCAGTCCACTGTAAAATGCCGTTCATAACGGGAAGTTTGTCCCCACGAACCGACAATGAAATTGACTCTCCGCGAAAAAATAGTCCAACAAGACTCTCTTAAAAGCGAATTGATCATAATTCCTTTGGTGATATGGACAAAATTGAAATTAACAAAAAAAAAAATTATTTTGGGTTATTTGAAATTTATTACCCGTAGGCCTAAATTACTATGAAAAAAAATTATGCCCATTGCCAAACTCGAATTAGAATACTCGGCCTATCAGCGGAGGGTAATTAATTCTCTATTTCAGGACTTTTTATTTTGGGTGGTTTTCCAAAGTTTGATGCAAAAAACCAAACTTTGTTTTGGTATACATCCAGCCAAAACTTTATTCAAAAACGCCCCAAAATGCAATCTAAAAGCTGAATTTCAAAATTTTCGCCTGCGGCGCTATAGTTGGGGGGCCTAATAGTGATGAAAAAAACACTACACTAGGGCCTAGGCTATGCCAAAAAACATGAATTTAAGCCCTGGGCTAGGGTATCTTGGGCAGGTAGGCACCCCTGCCTAAAAAGCCTAGGACAGAACCGAGGGCTAGGCTTGCCCAGAAAAATTGTATGCTTAAAAAGTGAACCTAATTAACATCTGTCTAGAAGACAAGTGCTATAAAAAGTCGTAGGCCTATGTGACATGCTATCCACTGTGGCCTAGGTACATCTTGTTGTGCACTTTGAGCCAAGCATTCAATTCAACCGTTCGTGACACACTGGAAAAAGGGGTGGAATAACCCCTACCTAGGCCCTAGGCCTAGCCTACAACTTGTAACTTATACACCTTTTCTGCGGTAATTATTAGTAGGAGAAGTATTATGACAATAATATGTACCTAATAGAACCTGTAAATAATACAGACACAAATTGAGTAGTGGCCCTAGGCCGGCATAACTCCAAACATAACCTTACCCACCTGTCAGACTTCGTGACAGGGGGGGCCTGGCAGGAGTGCATACGTCACAACCACACTTGTGACAGGTAGTGTGGACTATTACTGTATACCACCAACCGCCAGTGTTCGCTATTAGTATGGTGCCTGGCAGTAGTGCAGTCCAATCACAGAGCACTACTACCAGACAGGTAGGGTGCCTGGTAGTGAGGGACGAACTTATTATTATTATTATTATTATTATTATTATCATTTTATTAGTATATTATTATTATTATTATTATTATTATAAATTATTATTATTATTATTATTATTAATTATTACTATTATTATTATTATTATTATTATTCTTATTATTAATTATTATTATTATTATTATTATTATTCACTATGTGTCCCCACATCTCGGTACAAAACCGGTACAGTCAATCAATGTTGGCGGACTAATTTCAAGCAGTACTGTGCCTATAATAATAACAAAACAGATCATATTCAAAACTTATCTAAAATCTATACAGTATTCTCACTAACATTCAAATCAAAAACAAATCTTAATCTTTACAAAATATACAACATAAAAATGGTTTTATAGAACACTGTCATTTGAGGAATTTTCGGACTATTGGCAGGTACAAATTATCACCGCTTCTGCATTTTTGGATGAATACATTCTTGTTAATTTCCAGTTGGGGTAAACTCATTTCGTGTAGGTTGTTTGGGTATAACTGCCGTGCTGACACAATAATTGTTATTGTAGTGACTTGATGTTGTTTCGCACTTTTCTTTATTTCTTGTTGCTAGTCAAAGTAGCGGCTACTTTTCTGTCCCACGTTTGTGTTCAATATTTTGGACTTAGTGACTTGCTAACATCAATAATAATGTTTGGCCTTTTTGATTATCCTGTTAAATGATATCAGCCTATTATGTTGTATTGCCTTATCTGTAATAACAGCCCGATCATAATAATTTCACAATCACAATTTTCTAATACTTTTTCAGGTTGGTACTTGTAGTAATAGTACCGGTACTATGTTCTCCAGTAACGACACTTTGGGTCAGATGTTGGTGAATTATGTTGGCAACTTGATTATGTTCTGTGTAAATAGTCTGACTTGAAGCTAGAAGTTTACATCCGAATATTACATGATCTATGGTTCTCATTGTTAAGTGGCACTTTCCTACATTTTATCATCCGAATTGTCCTTGTCTTTAGATGATGTGCTTCTTGTAATTTTCGTGTAGCAATTACTTGTCCTGTATTGGCCATAGAAAAATCCCTCTGTTTCGCCGAATAAATCGCCTACTAATTGTAACCATTTATTAGATTCATCATTGATCTACATAATCACATGCAATTCCTGTGTGATTTCTCCCATGTAATATCTTAAGTTTCCACACATTTCTTCTTTCATATCATCACTTATGAGATTGTCTGCAAATTGTCATCATTATGCAGACTAATGTGTGAGGTTTGACTCCGCTTGCACTACATGCTGTATGTATCGCGAGGTTTCTTTTACTATAGAAGTATTCCTAACAAATTGATTTTCCTTAATCGTGCGTTATTTAAATCAGTTATCTCCTCTTCCACCACGTAACCTAACAATGTGTCCGTTCGAGACTACCGCCGCTCTGGGTGATGAAGTCGGTATTCTGTTAGAAGAGTTCTATTTTTCGATTAATTGCTTGCATCTCAGTTTGTGTCCAGGTTAAAATACCGAAATAATACAGTAAAACTGTACTGCATAAGTATTATTGCTTTCCACTTTATTTTTCCGTTTAAATTTGTGATGTCAGTTTCTTTCACTCCATTCACAAAAGTATCTTTAGCTTGTTCTGTCCGCTATCCCCTTGAGATCTGTTTTTTCGCTTGATGAACCCAAGGTATTTTTGATACACCTCACCTTCGTCCCTTCCTTAAAAAATAACATTTCACCCGATGTTGAAGCACCATGTGAAGGCTGGACTTTTCCCCTTATTGCCACAATATATTTACACTTTTCTAATCCAAATTCCATTTGAATATCTTGGCTAACGAATGTGTGATTTGTAATAGATGATTGAGTTGTGGCATCTGTAATCGCAAATATAGTTTGATATCATCCATGTACAGTAAATGAGACAGTCAAATTGTATTACCACTGTTTCCCCCCCCTTTAGAATTTTGAATCCAGTATTTTTGAATTTTTTTAGCACAGTGTTTGATAATGGATTTAACGCCATGCAGAACCATAGTGGCTATGCGTCCACCTTGAAATATTCCCACTTCAATTTTTAGTTCACCAGTGACAAGTTTTTCTCTGGACATTATTATATTTAACGTTGTTCTCCATGTTTTTCAAGCGTTCTCAAAACTGTATTAATATTGGGATCTATTTTATATATTTCCATACTGTAAAAGCCATGAATGAGGCCAGAGTCATAGCCCTTTTGTAGTCAATATATGCATATGAATATTCCCTTTTGAGACACATGTGTTTGTCCTCATAACCAAAGATCTATAACCCAACTGTTTATCCTTACAACCTTGGGAATATCTTTTTACAGCCCTTTTGTTCCTCTTATAATATATGTTCTTCTTCACAATGCTGGTAAATTTTGTTTGTTCAATCAAGATGTAAGGTAATTTGTACACGTTGGTAGGCATGTTATTGGTCTGTAAGTGGAGCTGGATTTTGTTGTATCTGCATTCTTTGGTTAAGTAGCATCTTTCCTTTTGTTAAAATATAAAGGAATGGCTTCATCTCCTTTCACTAATGCTGTAAAATATTTTGCTAGATCTTCATGCAAACAGGTGATCTTTTATACAAAAGTTAGTGGATTTTATCAACTCCGGGTGTTTTCCATTTATGTGCTCCGGTAATTCTAGATTCAGCTCTTCGAGAGGAAATGCTATTGAAGGCCATTTTCATTAACTTGCTCATATCTTGGGTTTCTTCGGGGAGAACAATCCATGCTGCAGTTCTGTTGGCTCTAACGGTCTACTCCAGATCATCATGACCAGAAAATTGTTATATCTTGCTCTGATTGGTGTACCAGTTATCATGGTGTAGTCCATTTTGCAACTGTCGATAGAAATACTTTTCATTGTGCGAAACTTTTCTTTGGTGTTTTCCATACTTGTACATTAACCTTTACTTTTCAGTCTCTTGAAAGCGCACTAAGCTTTTTGTTTTAATGTGTCGTGTAAATCATGATAGACAACATTCTCATTTTCGTGCCTAGTGTGAATTATCATTCTACGAATTCTATTTACATGGCGCATTAAATTTTTAGCCCTATTACCTAGAGTATTGTGTTAAACGTCCGACGATCCTCTTCACTAAACTCTCATTCCTGCCACTAACCTTTGTTCCCAACTTCGGCTTTTTCAACTCCTCGTACAGTGTTATCATTATTTCTCTTAACTTTTCATTCTAATGCCTATTACTGCAACCCGCACCACAGTAAACAAATGTATGTAAGTCCCAAACTTAGATTGCATATTTTGTTCCCATCGTTCTTCCAACACATTTATTCATTTTCGTTGACAATGTACATATTATGTAATGATTTATAATTTTTGGATTTGTTGCTCTTTCTGTTGGACACATTACCGCAACTTTTTTGCCTGGCGTCAGCAAATTTAAGTTGTAGTTCTTCTGCAATGGCTCATCACATTCTGAGTTGGATGAATCAAGTGTCGTTGGTGTAATTTGTGGTTCTATGTGTGGTTCTATTTGTGCCTGGCTTCATTTTGATATTTCCAATGAAGCCTACATCCATCTTCATTATCCTCATACCTGCGCGCGGTTTCTCAATAATTTCTCTGCCATTTATAGATAAATGCAATTCTTCAGCTATTCTTCCTGCTTATTTTGCTGTATAATGTGTTCGTATAAGGTTATTTTTAAGATTCCCTTGTTGATCTGGGCCCTATTCGTTGTTACCCGTAGCAACATATCAGGGAAGTCTGCGGTGATGCTCGATGTAATAAAAATCTGTATCCTGTTGTATTCGTTTTTCTAGGGTAGTAATCCTTAGATTAATTACGTATTATACTGAAATTCATTGGTTATTGTCCTTTATACGTAATTCGTGGTTTAACCACTTTGGTGGTTTAACTGCACATTTCAGGTAACACCATCCTTGGCTGTGCCATATTTCGATCTCCAACAATAATTTTCAACTTCTTTTCTAACATCCTTGATTTGTTTCTTCTATTATTATTATTATTATTATTATTATTTTATTGGATGTATTTCATCAAACTCGGTTAAAACGACGAGCTAACATGTTGTACGACTTACTCCATACTTCCATGTGTACCTATTACATTACATTATTACTTTTGTCTTAACTCTAACTAAAATAAGTCATTTTAAATTTTGTAATATTGTTTGGAGATGATGTTTTCTTTCTGCTGTGTACGGTCCGTGGCCGATTTCCTCGGTCCCATCCTAGCATTTTAGCCTCTTTCGGACTATGGGAAACCACGAAAACCATGTCAGGATGGAAGATGTCTCGAAATCTCGAAGTATCATTCTAGTTTAATAAAATTTACGAACTATTCTACAACGTGTTGAGTATTACTGCCTTTTGTCTTCGAATGTATACATTGGGTTTGAAGCTCTAGTTTGTTTAAATGCTTCCATGTAGCTTCTTCGGTATGATGCCTTGGCTGATAATCATGAATGGGATTGTATTTAACTTTTTCTGTTTCCAACATCTTCTTGATCTCAATTGCATTCACTATACTTGTCAATTTTTTTTCTTCCACGGGGTCTCGACGTTATGGCACATTGGATAGCAACGTCGATAAGGGTAGTTTTCTTGGGTTTCTTCTTGTCAAATTATTATGTAAATCCGGGTCGTTGTGATGTATCGTTTGGTCTTTTATAACTGTGCGGTCGTAATTTTAATTTGTAATCTTTACTATCTAGTACCTTCTCTGGTTTGTATTTGTAGTAAGGTGTGGGGGGTTGTGCAAGAGGTTGTACTTGATTGCTAGTTTTTGATGAATAATGTTAGCTACTTGGTTAGTCTGTAGAGGTAATCTGTTTGACATAGTGCCCTTGCACCCGGATATGATGTGTTCGATTTTTTTCCCCCTTTGCACTACATTTTCTTCATTGATTTTTTTACTGTCGCATTTTTGTATTATGTATTTTTTATAATTGTTCGCCCGCAATCACTCTGTCTTGAATAGCCATCATAAACCTTCTGTTTCTCCAAATAGTTCCCCGTTTTTTTAACCACCTATTTGAATGCTTTAAATATCTACGTGACCTTTGTGTAGTTCATCATAGTCTCTTGTGTAGGGTCTTTTCTGAGAGACGTAACTTTTTTGAAGCGTCAGTTATGAGTTTCCCTTGTAGATTGACATTTTCGTTTGCTAGATGAGTGGAGTTAATGATTTTGTCAGCTAGCACCACAGCCCTATGCAGTGTGGATTGGTTTGCTCTTTGTAAAAAAGTATTTTCTTAAAATGTCTATTTGTTTATAGTATAAGTGTTCAGATCAATTAGGCCCCGTCCTCCTTTTTCTTTTGGAAGTGTCAATCTCTCTATTGCTGATTTAGGATGATGTATTCTGTGTTTGGTAAGTGTAGAAAACGAGTTAATATTTCCAACGCGTGGATGTCTGTCCGCTCCCATTTAATGTTTCCGAATGAATATGTCATTTACTGGTACAGCATATGTTTTTTATTGCTGTGATCTTTTTTTTTTTACCGTTTAGTTGCGTCTTGAGGATAGACTTTAGTCGTTTCTTGTATGTATCTACATTTTGCTTTTCATAACTTTATGTTCAATTCTGCAGCTTGTGAGAATCCTAAAATATTTGTATAGATCGTTATCGTCCATTATTCCAATCCTTTTTCCACCCAACTAGCTGGAACTCTTCTGTTTTGTGTAACCTTCCCCTTTTCGTTTATGTAGCGTCTTCATTTGTCTACTCCAAACTCCATGCAGATATCTTGACTAATTCTAATGTTGTATTGACTAGACTGTTTATTTGAGCAAAATTTGATGCATACAACTTTAGGTCATCCATTTTAGATAGTGGGAAATTGTGTGGACATACCACATTATTGTCCTTAATTTTGAATCCGTATGTCGATTCGTTAAGCATATGTGCAGTGGGTTTAATGACAGACAAAACCATAATGCACTTAATGAGTCACCTTGGAAAAGCCACGTTTTAATTTGTTTTTGGATCTGTAGTTATCTGCTGTTTTTCATATTTAGTTTAGTGTTGTTCTCCATGTCTCCATTACTGTCTTCAAAAAGTTTACAATTACGGGGTTGATTTTATATTTTTTGTAAAATCTGAATAAGCCATGTGTGTGGTGTTGAGTCAAAGGCTTTCTTTTAGTCAATGTAGTTTACGTGAATATTCCTTTTCTTATTGTGTGCCTGATTCATTACAGTAGAGTCAATAATAAGTTGTTCTTTACATCCCTGTGATCTTACAGCATCCTTTTTGTTCCTCGGCCATGATATTGTGTTCTTCGCAATGTTTATAACTTTATTGTTATGCATGAAGTCAATATTTTTATATATAGTTGGTAGACATGTAATTGGCCGATATTTACTTGGGTTCTTCGTGTATTGTCCTTTGGTTTGAGAAAGGTTACTCCTTCAGTAAAGAATTCGGTATTTCTTTAACTCCATTTATAAACTCGTTGAGACTTTTTTCAAATTTGATTGTGAGTAGTATTGAATTTCTTATACCAAAAAATTTTGAATATTATCATTACCTGGTGCTTTCCAGCTATGTTGTAGCACTGATTGTCGACTTTAATTCATCAATATTTATACCTTCGAATCTTCATCTCATTAATATCGCTCATCCTAGCTATTTCCATCTTGAATCCATTGTGCATCCTGGTTGTGTGCTACCGGGTTCCCCCATATTCCTGTCCAAAACTTTCTATCTCTGTCTTAGTTGGTGTTCCATCCTATTATTTCTTCGGTACTAGATAGTTGTTTGTAAAACTGTTTTTCCTTTTCTTTAAACATTCGGTTTTGTTCTTTTCTAATACATTTTTTATATTTTTTTAATCTCTTAGCTAGAGCACTTACTTTTTGTTTAAGTGTATCCAAATATTCGTGAATGGAATTCGTTAAGTGTTTCATGCTTTGCGTGAACCTTGAATCTTTCCAATATATTTTGGCAGTATCTTATCACATTTTTAGATCGATTACCCATTCGGTATTGTTCCAGTCCCACCGATATCTCTCCTAAGCTCAACGATTCTCCCAACTAGTCGCTTTTCCCATTTCGTACTTTTCTTCTCCTGTTTTGTCTTTGAAGATGTTGCAGATTTACCTTTAAGCCCAAATATCTAACCATGCACACGGCACAATAAATGCCCCATGAACGTCTGCAAATGATAGTTTTGTTTTTGTGTGTAATCTGATAAAATATGTGTGTTCATTAGTGTTTCCGCTGTCTTCATTTCCTTTGAATGCTTGGGTTTAGGTATGTATGGTCTTCTGTTTGGTTGTATGTGCGCAAACTCTGACATGGCTGTTGTAAATGCTAAAGCTAGGATGTTCTTTAGATTGATCATGTCAGGTGTATTTTCTATTGCGTTATGCATATCTACCTCTTGTGTTTGATCGTCTAATTGTTCTGGGTATCTTGATCTTCTTGGTTGGTTTGGTATTTCTAGTGGTTCTGGACGTTCTGGTAGGCCTGGACGTTCTGGTAGGTCTGGATGTTCTGGTAGGCCTGGACGTTCTGGTAAATCTTTGGGTGTTCTGGTTGGTCTGGACGTTCTGATAGGTCTGGACGTTCTGGTTGGTCTGGAAGTTCTGGTTTTTGTCTGGTAGATTTGAAAGTTCTTGCAGGTATGGCAATACCGGTATTTTTGGTAGTTCTAGTAGCTCTGGTATGAAGTGGTCTTCTTTTCGCTGTCCTCTGCTGATGTATTGCCGTTATCATCTTGATGCCTTGTAGTTCGTTCTTCATTTCGCGTTTTATCTATTAACATGTTTACGGTAACATTTTATTTTTAACTATAATTCTTCTTTGGTCAGCTATTCTCTGTTCACTTACTTCTTAAAAATGGATATTCACGAACAAACTCCCTATGGAGCTCTGTCCTATAACCTATTAAAACAGTCTCTAATAACGTTACCCTATACAAGCTACGCATCACACAAATGTTCATATCTTCTGTCCATTTGATGCGCTGTCCCCATTTTTCCAGCTTTGGTGGTCTGTAAAGATTCCCTTACAGAAACATCCATCGTTGTTATTCCCTATTTTCCTTGTTCTAGATAAATTATTCCCACTATCTGTCAAAGTCACCTATTATTTGTTATTGTTATAAAGTCAATGCACTTAAAAAAAATGAAAACACTTTTTTCAAAGATTTTATCAAAATTTCAGGGCGGTGATGAGGTCTTCGATTCTCAACCACCTTGCCTTTTCGTTTTGATAAATCTTTTTTTTATTGACGAATTTTTGAAGACTTCAATCTTCTCGATTCTGCAAAATAATTAACGGTGTTACGTAAAATGCTAAATATTATACTATTTTAGATATATTACCTTGCTGAAGTTACAAATAATGCCTCTAAATGAATATATGCCTACCACTAACTGTCAAAAATTAAAAAAAATTCAAATGTTTCAATGCAATTTATAGCCTAGGTCTTTCAACCATATATAATACAAAATAATGGTATAAATAAAAAACTAAAACTTCCCTTCAATGTCACTTGTAAATACGTCACTAGTAGATCAAGATGCAGTCAAAATTTGAGATGGAATGCTTGTATTTCAGCGGCAATAGAAATTTAACCAGCAACTTATCCCCGAGCGGACTAGCTTTTAACCCCCAAAAAATGTTGGGGGGTTATTATTATTATTATTATTATTATTATTATTATTATTATTATTATTATTATTATTATTATTATTATTATTATTATTATTATTGATAGTATTGTTACAAAACATGCAAATGACAAAAAGAGGAATCTATCAGTAGCCTATATAGATTACAAAAAAGCATTTGATTTGGTTCCGCACGATTAGTTAAAGGGGCTGAAAACCCCAAAAATAATTTTTTACCACGTGATCTATAGCACAATACTACATTAAAATGACAGTTTTAAAAATTATATCTTGTAACTGTGATTTAACACGAATTTTTGAAATTTTGATCCAGAAATTTGCGAAAATAAATGTTTTGGGAAATTTCTTAAATCGGCTTTAACCTGCTTCTTTTTTTGGTCCACATAGATACTAGACCATAGGGACCAATCTAAAATGCCCTTAAACAACATCGTGTCTTGAAACTGTGCCCAAATATATCCTCAAACACGCAAAAATATGCATTCCAAAATCACACCCCATCTTGGTAATCAGCATATTTTGACAGAACCACTTGCCCAAACTACAAAACAAAATATCTAGGGCGACGGTCGTTCGCCCGCAGCCAAGCGCACCCCGACTGCTAGAAGGCGATGACTAACTCGACCCTGTTTTACAGCTACCCGAGTTGGGGGTTTTTTCAGCTATCTGCACACGCCGTCCCCCCAAAAGATTTACAATCTTGAAACTCGGTATATGACCTGATATGTGGCCCATGACATACAAAAAAAAATCAGCCCGATCCGATAACCCGTTCTGTGTTAAAAAAGTACGTAAATATGGACGATAATCGTCCGGCTGGCTGGCTGGTTGGTTGGGGGGGGGGGGGGTAGTGGATTCTGCCAGAGAGGAATAAGAGCCTACAGAGAAAACGGTACATCTTAAAAACTATGAAACTTGGACCACACTTAGATGCTCATCAGACTCACAAACTTCCTTCGAGAGGACAAGCAATATTCCACCCCCAACACCCCCTAAATCATCCCTAAAATTAAAATAATTCATAGCTCTAACCCAAATTGAATTTTTAGTCAAATTAGTTATTAAAATTATGTTCAAATTATGCTCACAGCTTTTTACAGGCGAAGACTTTGGAAGGAGAGCTTGGCTGCTGTTTTTTTTACAAATTTTTGTATTTTGGGGGATAGAGAATTTACAGGAAAGGCTGTAGAGTACGTCAATAAAGGCCAATATCTTTTTGGATCAAAATCCTCCAAGGTCACGGGCATAAAGTCGTCCCCATGTTATTTCTTATGGGAGATTTTTGCCGATGGGACCTAGCTCGAAAAATGTCATGTTTGACAATTTTTTTTGGGGGGTCATGGTGGCCCCAATAATTTTTCTGTTAATTGCTAAATTCATTACTAGTTAGCCTGAATGAAATATTTTTTTGAGTTTTGCGGTTAAAACCCCTTTAATCAAAATTATCAATTTTGGCGGATTATTTTTTAAATAGAAAAATGTTTATAAATCTGGCAAAATAAAGTTCAAAAGTATTCAATATATTTTGTGGAATACCTCAAGAATCAATATTAGGACCCCTGTTATTTATTCTTTATATAGATGATATATCTACTATAATGGGAGGCATCAATTATATCTTATATGCTGATGACTTGGTCTTTTATTTAGAAGGTGTGGATGTCGAAGAGATCGTAAGACGTCTTCAAGAAGTTCTAAAGAGGATGGATGATTGGTTTAAAACTCAGGAACTTGATATAATTTATAGCAAAACAAATTTTATGATTTTTCATAAGGCTAATGATAGAAGCATGAATGATATTCATTTGATGTTAAATTGTAATGGTCAGTTAATTTCTAGAGTGTATGAATTTAAATATCTTGGAGTTTTCTTAGTTTGTAATTTAAATTTAAGAAACATTATGAATATGTGTGTAATAAAGTATCATCAGTAATTTTAATTATAAGTAGAATGAAGGTTTGTAACTGAGAGAATGTTGAGGTTACTAGTAGATTCTTATATTCACTCTGTTATTGATTATTGCTTAGTGGTTTGGGCAGTAAGACCTTCTACTGAGTATGTTGTACTCCAGAAGAGAATTGACCATCTGTTTGATTCATTTCCCTTGAGCCAAGATTTGCAGTCTGATTGTTTCACGATTGAGGAGAGGATGAAGTATAGCGTGCTGGTAAATACATACCAAGTATTGAAAGGTACCGGTATGTTTTTAGGTATTCTACCCAATATTTTAAAAATTGTTGATCATGATAGAAATTCTACTTTAATAAACTCATTGGAAGTTCCTAGATTAAATTCTAAAGCATTTAGAAAGTCATTTATGTACAGAGGCGTATCCTATTCGGCACCAAAAAGCACACTAGCGCGGCCCTGTTGGCGGAACGTAGAACCCTAGCAGTAGTGATCACTCAGGTAGACACAGCGGCAAATAACGTGGAAGAACGTGTAGATGTATCTAAAAAGTTGAGTTTTCGGCGTGATACGTTTTGTTTACGGATGTTGAACGTTAGAAATAAAATAAAGACATATTTGTGCTATGGTTATCACAAGAAAACAAATTTTAAATGAAAGAATGGGGCCTGTAAGTGCACCATAAAGTGGACATCTGACGCAAGGGTTATGTCTCGAATGGTTAAGCATTGGTCTACATTTCTCTTTTAAAATACAACATTTTACACTTAAATAACAACTTTGAAATTATCGTGATCTCAATTTAAATTTCGGTAGGGCCTATAGTCCGGAGGATTACTGTAAGAATCGTGCATTTTGGGGTAGAAGCATGAAATTTGGCACACATCCTCCACACACCCATAGGATCATTTTAAAAAATAGAGGCATTTTTGATCGGCCCCAGGGGGGGCATGCCCCCCTTCCCCCTGAATAAGTCCCAAGTATTTCTGTAATAATTAATAGGAATCGTGCATTTTGGGGTAGAAGCATGAAATTTGGCACACATCCTCCACACACCTATAGAATCATTTTAAGAAATAGAGGCATATCTGATCAGCCCCAGGGGGGCATTCCCTCCTCGCCCTGAATATGTAACGAGTATTTGTGTTATAATTATTTGGAATCGTGCATTTTGGCCTAGAAGCATGAAATTTTATGGACATACTCCATATACCTATAAGATCATGTTGATAAATGGGGTCATTTCTGATCGCCCCAAGAGGGGCATGCCCCCTCCCCCCTTATTAAGTCCCGAATATTTCTGTAAAAATCAATAGGAATCGTGCATTTTGGACCTGAAGCATGGAATTTGGTAGACACACTCCACATACCCATAAGATCATTTTAAGAAAAAGAGTCATTTATGATCGGCCACAGAGGAGGGTGTCATTTGACCCCCTGCATGATGGCTGCCATGGGCCGGCATCATTCGCATTCCTTTATTGCTAATAACACAATACATTTTCCTTGTAAAAAATATGCAAACATAGTAACATTATGTGTAATACAATAATGATTGAACATTATTAGAGGCATAATTTGCCCCATGCCCCCAATAAGTAGATTCTCGTGTGGTCTTTATTATTAATGCCCATTACAAAATTTCTAAAGAGGATTTTAATGCCAATATGATTTTTTTATTTCGATTAGATTTCATTTCCTGAAATTAGAACACAAAATGATTGGATAAACACTACACAATCTTAAGTTATGTCATTTCCTTGATAACAGGTACAAAATGAGCTTATTTCTTTGTTCTAAAATAAGGGAACAACTGCAACAAAAATACATATATTTATTTCACCGTTATAAAGTTATCTCGATATTAATAGGCATAATCATAAGGTAAAATTAGTCAACTAGTTTTGTCTGATTTCTCTACTCCTGTTCGCATCCACCGCGCATACGGGAAACATGGAGTTGGAGAGCAACTTGAGTTGGGGGAATGTTTTTAATTTTAATCCGTCTGCCCTAACGAGTGAACAAGTCCACAAGTACAATAATAGACCGTGACTTGAGTGATACTGTGAGAGCTGCATCTGTCATAAAAGAGCCCTACAAAATACTCTATTATTAGCAGTACGGACTCAATTTAATCGGTTTTAGCGACGTTAAACAGCACAAGCAGTGCTTTAGTAATCAAGGAAAGTCCCCATGCCGGGAAAGGGAGCTGTTGAAAGACGGATGCTTAGCAAATGAAACAATTGCTGCTTATTGTAATCGACTCGAAGAAACCCTTCCAGCTGGAAGGAGTTTCGTGGTTTTCTTGTACTTGGATGAGAGTTTCTTTCCCCTCGTCTCTCGACCAGAAGCTTTCAAGCTAAATGGAATGTAGCTGTCAAAGACCACATCTACCCTGCGTACAAAACCGGAAAATTGCTTCCCGACATAATGAACGATCTTGTCACTGTAGTCGCTAAAAGTATCGCCCTTTCCTGGCTGGACCATGTGCACTACAGCAGCTCCGTCAAAGACTGCCATATCAACCTCGGGTGAATCTAGTGCGGTGTTATGCATTTCGTCAGCTTTCTCACCCTCCAAGTTAAATGCTTCTGAGTTGTTGGGAAGACGCTCAAGCTCTGGGTCGTCGTCGGGGAACTTTCCCCTTCCCTTTGACTACCTCCTCGACGGCAACGTCAATGACAACACGGACGGATGATGACACAGACGGAGACGACCGCGACGTGGGGGAACCCCTGCCCACCCCTTTCGCTTGTGGCTGGTTCTAACCAGCACAGGCCTGTCCACCCCTTGTCCCCCCGCGTCACCCCTTACGTCCCTCCCTTTGTCTCGATTAGCCAAGTTGCATAAATATGAGACGTTAAACAATATCCAATCAAAATATCCAATCAAAAAAACACTTCAACAGGATAGCTTTGTCACGGGAGTTGAGAGCTCCTTCGTCGGACAAACTTGGGGGATACTCCCGATTTTAGTGTTGAAAGAATGTTTCAATACCTCCCTGGCGAACTTGGCAACCTATATCTTATTAATTTTAACATAAGCACGGGACTTACTCAGGGGAAAGGGGGGCAAGCCCCCCCCCCCCCCGGGGGCCGATCAGAAATTCCTCTATTTCTTAAAATGATCCTACGGAATGTGGAGTGTACCCACCAAATTTCATACTTCTAGCCCAAAATGCACAATTTATATTAATTTTTACAGTAATACTTGGCACTTATATAAGGGGGAGGGGAGGCATGCCCCCCGTTGGCCGATCAGAAATACCTCTATTTTTTAAAATGGTCTTATGTGGAGTGTGTCGAACAAATTTCATGCTTCTGGTCCAAAATGCACAATTCTTATTCATTTTTACAAACATACTTGGGACTTAGTCAGGGGGAGGGGGGAATTCCCCCCTGGGGCCGATCAGAAATGCCTCTATTTCTTATAATAATCTTATGGGTATGTAGAGTGTAACCACCAAATTTCATACTTCTAGCCAAAAAGGCATAATTCTAATTAATTATTACAGAAATACTCGGGACTTATTCAGGGGAGAGGGGGGAATTCCCCCCGTTGGCCGATCAGAAATGCCTCTATTTCTTAAAATAATCTTATGAGTATTTAGAGTGTTACCACCAAATTTCATACTTCTAGCAAAAAAGGCATTATTCTTATGAATTTTTACAGAAATACTCGGGACTTATTCAGGGGTGGGGGGCAAGCCCCCCGTTGGTCGATCAGAAATGCCTCTATTTCTTAAAATGATCTTATGCGTATGTGGAGTATGTCCACCAAATTTCATGCTTCTGGTCCAAAATGCACAATTTTTATTAATTTTTACATAAATACTAGGGTCTTATTCAGTGGGAGGGGGGAATGCCCCCCCCCCCCCCTGGGGCCGATCATTAATGCCTCTATTTCTTAAAATGATCCTATTGGTATGTGGAGTGTATCCACAAAATTTCATGCTTCTACCCCAAAGTGCACGATTGTTATGATTTTTTACAGTAATCCTCCGGACTACTACTCTCAATAAAAACATTATTCTTACATTTAAGTCCAAGGATAAAGTCCGAAAACATATAGTCAGATGACAGAGTGGTATCACCCACTGAGTTTTCCCGTTGTGTTTGATAGATTTACTATTTATTTATGTTCATTTTTTAATAATTTTTCTTATTGTTTTTCCCCGTCACCGACACTCATGTTAAATCGCGTTTTACAATTTCAGACAATAATTTTAATTCATGCTTATGTCAATAGGCCATCACACCGTTCCCAATTGTTACACATACAGGCCTACATAGCACATGGGCCTACATTCAATTTGTTTCGTATGTGATGGGCTACCTCAAAATTACTACACTGTAGTGCGTTTTTAACAACAACAAAAAAGGTAGGCCTATGTTTAGTAAAAAATCGGAAAAATCGTTTTCAATTAACATTTTCATAAATAAATACCAATTTCTGCAGCCGAGTATTTTTAGAAGTATCGTCATGTTCTGAATAAAGCACACTTTGTCGATGATTACAAATTGACAAAATCCGGAGTATAGCATAGATGTAGGCCTAATTAATTGACATTTCAGGGAATATGATGAAAATAATACAAATTGTACTATTTATTGTTTTACATTATCGCGGGAAAACATTAAATATTGCACCTTGCACTTCAGCTGTTCAGTGGTATATCAATTTTGTTGTAAAATATTTGTTGATACAACAAACAGACTCGTTTCACTTCAAAAACTTAACATTCTAAATTCAAATTTGGTAATAATACCTTGGACCAATACCAATTTCGGCGGGCAACTTTATTTATAGTAGTAATTAAATAAAAAATAATAATCTGCTTATGAATTATTTTCTGGATATTCTTACGCTCAAACATAATAATAGACCCAACTATTATGATGATATTATTATATAATATTTTACATTTCACCCCCTATCCCATTCAGAAATATAGGAATGGGAAGGTTAAATTTTGGCTATAGTTGCCTACCTACGCAATTACGCATACTTGTGGTTGTACAAGAGCGTAACAAATGCAAACCGTAGATGAATGTATACATCTTATTTAATGCGTGTGCGAGAAGGGTAAATGTTAGTGAACAGATCGGAAAAAATCCCCGAATCGTCATAACCGGCGCGACTAACACACGTTAGCGCCATATACGCTGCAGCCCGGAATCACAATTACGCCAGCATGTTGTGACGTAGCGCGCCGCCAGTGCTGCGATCTACATGTCGATTTGGTGCCGAATTGGAATTCAATTTCTTATGACATTAGAAGCCAGTTTACTGATCTAGGAATTGTACAATTTAAAAGTAAAATTGAAGCAATGATAATGAATCAAAGAGCAAAAAAATTGATTTTTACTATTTATTTGTAGGTTTTTGTCTGTTGTTTGTGTAATGTTAATTTACTTTCATAAGTTCTTATTAAGAGAATATAGGACATGTGAAAATAGGCAGTGTTTTGAATGTAACGTTGACTTCCAGCAAATTGCTGTTTTCTCGGCCGTTAATCAACCGATCGGCATGAAATCTTCAGCAATACAATTGTGAAGGTTTTTTATAGAGCCCTCAAGTGCCGGATTTTCAGAAAATGTATACATTTATCTAGCATGATTTTTTTTAAATGGCAACATTTTTACAAAAATACTGTTTCACGCGCTGTTTCATGGAACTTTAAAAAATACCCCCAGACTCTTATTTCAGAAAACTTTACTCTATCGCCCTGAATTGATGAATTTGCTTTTCAACGCAGTAAACAGAATTGTTCTATCGCCAACCGTTTAGGAAAAAAACAGCTATTTCCCAGGCATTGATTTTGCGGTTTTTCTTTCGACTGTAGTCCGCTGGATGGCGAAGGCGCTGCGAAAAAGTCGTGAGACGATTTCGTGTTCGAGTGAGTATTTTGTGGAATTTGAGGGGAGGTAAACTGACAGTATCTTGTTACGCGTAGGAAGTCAATGTAACTGGCCAAGGAATTTCCGACGTAAAATCTATGCCAGAACCGGGATTTGAGACAACGACCTTGGAGCATTGGATTGGAACTATGCATAAAGGACACCATTTATCATATTATTTTGTCCCCACCAACTGTTATCAAAATTAAAATAATATGTTTATTGTTCTTGTTCTTGATTGTTGTAAGAAGTCTATACTATTTTTAAATGTTCTATGCATTGTGTTTAGTGCAAGTGGTGATGCCATGTTGTTTATTTTCCTTTGAAAAAACGAATCTTTGGCTGGATTAATCAATTTGATCGGCGATCACAATTGTAAAAATGAAGTGCCCCCATTTAGTTTATGAAACTGACGGTCTTGCTGAGATGATTGTCAAAAACAAGATTGATTGATATTGATTGACCTTTACGACTTACGACTTCGCAATGTGTGTAGCGCACTTCACTCGCCAAAAGTATCAGCACAAACAAGAATTTGAACCCTGGACCGTGTGCATCGGAAGCAAGAATTATCCCTAAGGACCTCATTTATCATATTCGTAATTATTTATAATTTTTTATTTTTGTGATGAAATAATTTTAAAATATATGATTTATTTACCTAGGTAGAGGTAGTATAACGATGATACGTTTCACAAGATGGATTCATCAATGTTGTCGGCGAATACACAAATAACACGATAGAAGAAATCAAGACCCCTTTTTCGGTTTTAAAACAGTCCCTGGCAGCCTTTCGGATACGAATTGTCTCCACGTATTATATTTATGCACTTACGATAACGGAGACGAATAAGGTTTGTATATACGAATAAATTAATGTAGGGTCTGGTTCTGCTAGATATTGCAAGTGCGGCAACGATTATCATAATCATTATCGGTGATTATCGTTAGGTGAATGTGTGATTGTGTTGTCTTGGGGACGGGGAACGGGTAGAGGCCGAGCGAACTGTCAGCCGTCAGATAACACGTGCTGTATCGCGAAGCGTTGATTACTTCATGAAGCATGTGCGCGTTATTTTGACCATCTACGTCTATTGACGTCAAGGTGGATCAAAGGAAGAGGGAAAAGACAAAGTTACGTTTCAATGCAAAAATGAGTTGCCTTTTCATTGAATTATAAATTAGAAGCTCTGCTTGAATACTACAGGTCAGAAAAAATCCACGGACAAGAGAGTACGTAAGTATAACAGTATCTTGTTACGCGTAGAAGCCTGGACAAGGAATTTCCAACGTAAAATCTATGCCAGAACCGGGATTTGAGACCTGGACCTTGGAGCACTGGAACTACCCTTACTAAAATTTTTGTAAACCAATCGATAACCAACTGATAACTTCCTGTAAACCATGATAACCAATCGATAACCATTTGATAACCACTAGTAACCAGCTGAAAGTCCTGAAAATGCATTTAAAATAAATGTAACCTATTAACCAATTGATAACCATTTGATAACTTATTACAAACCAATTGACAACCGTGGTTGTTATAAACCTTCTAATAACCAATTGACAACCAACTGTAAACCTCAAGTAACAACCAACTGAAAACCATGGTTATTAGTTGGTTTACTACTTTTTCTGAGAATCGTATAATAACCAATACATAACCAATTGACAACCTTGGTTATTATGAATCTTCTCATAACCAATTGACAATTAACTGTAAATCTCAAGTAATAACCAAATGATAGTTTATATTTGGTTATAAAAAAACTTTAAATAGCCATATGACAACCACGCCACTGCAACACCCTGCTTCAAATGGACTTGATTATAGATTTCTAGGAAAACGCTTAAGTCCGCCGCGTTGATGGATGAACTTTTTTTGTAAGTTTTAGTTTGCGTAGGACCACTTTTCCTTTGCAAGTGCTTTTTGAATGCATTGTAGGTGATTGTTGTCAAGTTTCTATTGTTACTTGTTAATTGTTATTATAAACCTAAAAAAACTCACATTAAAACCTTTATTTCTATGGATTCTGTCTAACTTTTTCAACTTTTTCTTTCAAAAGGTACTACATCACCATAACCTTAATGTCCATGTGAAATATGAACGTTGTAGCGCTACCCGTTTGGTCAGAATCGGCCCAAATGTCACGAAAATATCGCAATAAAAATCGAAAAAAATCGTTAAAGTACGATATTCATGAGAAATATTTCTTCAATTGTACCCAAAAACGTGGCAAGTCTATGTTCAGAGAAAACGAAGGTCCCCTCCAATTTTCATCAAGATCGCATATGCCGTTTGCCCGGAATCGTGCGAACAAACAGACAGAAAAACAAACCAAAAAAAACACCCGAGCTAAAATTGTTTGGGGGGTCAGTGAAATTGAAGTCTTCGCTTCGCTCATCCAATTATCTGTACTACGCCTTGTTAGAAAAGTCATTATTATCTAATTGTAAAACTGCCATACATCACCATGTTTTCTTCATCCTTTGATCGAATCTTAATGTTCTCATCTAAGTTCATATGAGCCCAGTTTCTGATAAGAATTTATGTTTTAGATCTAGCCTTTTAGTGTTATTTTGATTGCAGAACGCGCAACAGTGTGAATGAGCCTCATCAGGTTCGCTTTCTACAACCAATTTATAGGTAGAACTTAGAATGGACATGTCTAATTTTGTATTTTGATGATAATAAACTAGGAAAACGCTTTAGTCCCGCCGCGTTGATGGATGAGCTTTTTAGTAAGTTTTTTGTTTGCGTAGGACCACTTTTCCTTTGCAAGTGCTTTTTGAATGCAATGTAGGTGATTGTTGTAAAGTTTCTATTATTACAATTGTTAATTGTTATTATAAACCGCAAAAAACTCATATTAAAACCTTTATTTCTATGGATTCTGGCTACCTTTTTCACTTTTTTCTTTCAAAAGGTACTACATCACCATAACCTCAATGTACATGTGAAATCTGAACGTTGTAGCCTCACCCGTTTGGTCAGAATCGGCCCAAATGCGATGAAAATCGCACTAAAAATTAAAAAACTTATATTAAAACCTTTATTTCTATTGATTCTGGCTAACTTTTTCAACTTTTTCTTTCTATGGATTCTGGCTAACTTTTTCACTTTTTTCTTTCAAAAGGTACTACATCACCATAACCATAATGTCCATGTGAAATATGAACGTTGTAGCCCTACCCGTTTGGTCAGAATCGGACCAAATGTCACGAAAATATTGCACTAAAAATCGAAAAAAATCGTAAAAGTACGATATTCATGAGAAATATTTCTTCGATTGCACCCAAAAACGTGGCACGTCTAAGTTCAGAGATTTCGAAGGTCCCCTTTAATTTTCATCTAGATCGCATATGCCGTTTGCCCGGAATCGTGCGAACAAACAGACAGAAAAACAAACAAAAAAACACCCGAGATATTTTTTGGGGGGTCAGTGAAATTGAAATCTTCGCTTCGCTCGCTACGTTCATCCAATAAATAATAATTATAATTATAATAATAATAACAACTTAAATGGCAACTATGGTTTTAATTGATTTACAACTATATGTATTTGATTTAAATCAAATGATAAGTTAAATCTAAATCATTAATATAGGTACATCCCAAAAGCATAAAATTTCCCTGAAGTGCCCTTTTTTTCTTAATTCGGAGCGAACTGTGTAATATGTATATTTATACATAGTTTATTGTATACATAAAACCGTTTATTATATTGATGACTGTATGATACACATGTAGAAAATGATTAGTCAGGCGCAAAGATATGAACACATGATGTGAGGGATAATCGGAAGAATTATCATTTCGAAGATTCCAGATATTGTTAAATCATATGTTTAATAGGAACGAAATTAAAAATAAAATTACAATATTGAGTAGTAAAGACGTTGCATTCTGCAATACACGATACAAGCGCGCGGCCCAACCTTATAAGCAAGCCTGCGCGCTGTTACTGGCACAGGTTCCGTGGCCAGTTGGAGAGAGCGTCGAGCTATGGAGGAAGAGATTCCGGGATCGAGACCGACAGTCACCAATAAAATTTAATTGTCTAATTCTTCTTCCATCCAGTGCGTATTTGTTCCTTGGTATGTACATATATGAATTGAAGTCCTAACGTCATTGAAAGTATTTATTGGATGAGCGAAGCGAAGACTTCAATTTCACTGACCCCCAAAAAATTTAGCTCGGGTGTTTTTTTTTGTTTTTTTTTTGTTTGTTTTTTTTGTCTGTTTGTTAACTCTCTACCAGGCAAACGGCATATCCGATCTTGATGAAAATTTGAGGGGACCTCCGAAATCTCTGAACTTAGAGGTGTATTGTTTTTGGGTACAATCGAAGAAATATTTCTCATGAATATCGTACTTTTACGATTTTTTTCGATTTTTAGTGCGATATTTTAGTGACATTTGGGCCGATTCTGACCAAACGGGTGGGGCTACAACGTTCATATTATACATGGACATTAAGGTTATGGTGATGTAGTACCTTTTGAAAGAAAAAGTTGAAAAAGTTAGCTAGAATCCATAGAAATAAAGCTTTTAATATAAGTTTTTTTATTTTTGTGCGATATTTTCGTACCATTTGGGCCAATTCTGACCAAACGGGTGAGGCTTTAACGTTCATATTATACATGGACATTATGGTTATGGTGATGAAGTACCTTTTGACAGAAAAAGTTGACAAAGTTAGCCAGAATCCATAGAAATAAAGCTTTTAATATAAGTTTTTAACGGTAAATAATAACAAATTGACAAGAAACAATAGAAACATGACAACAATCACCTACAATGCGTGGGCAGCAAAACAAAGCAACAAAGCACTTGCAAAAGTAAAGATATTGCACGCAGACTAAAAACTTTTAAAAAAAAAGCTCATCCATCAACGCGGCGGGACTTCAGCGTTTTCCTAGTTTTTTGAATATTTGATTCCGTAATCTGATTTGATTTTGGTTATTTGAGCGACTACTAGATCGCGCTGGTGTTCCTTACCTCTGATAACCATGGTTATGTATTGGTTGTTATTTGGTTTACAATTCGTTTATAAATGGTTATCGTTTGGTTATTAATTGGTTATCACATGTCTTCCAAATCAACAAAAGAAGAGGTTTACAAATGGTTATCTATGATAACCATTTGATAACTTTTTGAAACAAATGTTATCAGTTTGTTTACAAATGGTTATTGAAAGGTTATGTCTTCTGGGTTGCTATTTGGTTATTAGTTGGTTATCGATCGGTTTACAAAAATTTTAGTAAGGGTATGCATAAAGGACACCAATTATCTTATTATTTAGTTTCCCTATATCGAAATAAAATATATTTATTGTTCTTGTTCTCGTTTGTTGTAAGTAGTCAATACTATTTTAAAATGTTCTCTGCACATTTTTAGTGCTAGTGGAGATACCGTGCTTTTTTATTTTCCTTTAAAATTGAATCTTTGAATGGATTCCTCCATTTATCAGCGAAGACATAGTGGTAGAAATAGATACCCTTTCTTCGGTTTTTAAAACGGGCAGCCATTCTGATACGATTTGATCTCAAACATACCATATTATACACTTACACTAACGGAAGCGACTAAAAGGGTTTGTATAAACGAATGCATAAAAAAAGAATCTGGTTCTGCTACATGTTCGTAGCCCGTCGTGGCAATAGATTATCGTTATAATTTTCGTTTATAATCGTTGGTGAATATACGTGTTTTTGTTATTCTTGAAAATGGGGGAAGGGGGGGGGGGGAAGTTATCAGGCCCCAGAGCGAGTCTGTGGGTCTGGCTGTCATGATAAGTGTGTGAGGCCTCAGAGTGCCATCCTACAGCTGTCAGATAGCACGTGCTGTATTATATTATGGTGGAGTGGAGCGTACATTACTACGTTTATGCAAAGCGTGTGATAAGTGCGTTATATTGACTATAGGTCTATTGTCGTCAAGATGGATCAGAGGAAGGGGAAAAGGAAAGAAGTTACGTTTGAGTGCAAAAAGGAGGAAAAGAAGACGCTGTTATGTTGATTGAAGTTAGAAGACTGCAGGATAGAAAAAAAACCCTAAACAAGACAGAGAGGTAATTTTTCTTTTCCTAAAGTTTTATTTTGTAGATAATCATAAAAAAAATGCACCGTCGAGTCCCGTGGCAGCGTAAAATACCGCAGATGTGGGGACTGCACAAGGAACTAGAATCCAAAAACCAAAATGATTTTTCGGCCAACTTTTACACATTATAGCCGCCGTTGTAAGATTGACGAAACCCCTTACGAATTAGGTTACACGCTTTTTCCGCCAAGATTGATTATTGCTTGAAAAAAAGAAGCTAAATTGGTGCACGCTGTGCACCGCTCCCAAGAAAGGTGCGCTAGAACATCAAGGGCACCTTAAATGCAAGCAATTTGGGCCTTTTTTCGAGGCATCCCCACAGGAAACACGGGATGTGACATGAAGTTAAAAACCGTCTTAATCGGGGGGGGTTTGGGACCTGACAAATATTTTAATTTTTTTGGTTGAGGTGAGACCATCTTTCTGGGCGAAAACGGGGGTTGAAACATGTTAAAAAATCATTTTCGGGATTTTTAGTTACCCCCTATCCTCCTCCTCTTATATAATTCCCAAATTCAAAAAGCAACGATTGTGCACAAGGGGTAAATGACCCCCATTCAAATTTTGCGGAAATTTGAATACGATTCTTCGCAAACCTTTAAAAAAAAGGGTAAAAATTTAACGGGGAGTCATGCAAATTGGCAATTTCATATAATAATTGTAATAAATAATTATTGTTTATAAAGAAAAGGGAAAGATAAAAGAGAATATGGGGTTTTTATTATTTTTAAAAGCCAATAGTCATATATTAAACTTCTTGTTCTTTTTAAATTTCAAAGTTTAAACACCGTCAAGTAAAATTGCAGCGGAGCCGCGGGGGTATTGCGTGCGTGTCTTTTACATCTTTTCCCTCCCTCTCTCTCTCTCTCTCTCCTCTCTCCTTCTCTCTCCCTTCCTCCCCTTTCCTTTTCCTCCCCGCTTCGCCTCGCTCTCGATTCTCGATCTCGCTCTCGCTCTCGCTCTCTCCCTCTTTTAAAAGGTTTCTTTTATATTTTTTAAGAAAGATACAAGCGATGTCTATTCCCCTGCTCAAAGGCGAGCCCGGATCTGTCAAAAAGGGGTTTGGGGGTGGTAGATGCCTACGCAAAGAAGGCGTGCGGGAAGGATCGAACCTCCTAAGAAGAGGGGTCAATACGGGACAAGCACCCAAAAATTTAAATTTTCTTTGACGAAAAATTTGAAAATATGACATTTCGGGAAAATATATCTGGCGTTGTCGTGAGTGTAGTGTGGACGAAATTTTAAATATAACAAAGCAACCCAAATTTAATTGGGCGATGGCGGAGGAAAATTTTTAAAATTTAACCTTTTTTTTATTTTTGGGTTAAACGTGAATTATTAGATCTATAACAACAAGTAGCTATAGCGCCAAAATTAAAAAAAGTATTGAAATCCCACACTTACAAAAAATTGTAAAAAGCCCGCAAGCCTTTTTACATAAAAGTTTGAATATACTTGAAGGCCAAGCGACGTTTCATTCAAGTTATGCCCTACAAAGTATTTTAAATTTCGCCCCCCGATAACGCCAAGCAATGGGTTTTTAACGTAGTGTTTCCCAACAAAAATAAGGATGGAAAAAAATTATAATTAAAATCAAATTCAAATATTAAATAACACTAATAAAGTTTCGCATGAAAAAAATGTTCTACCCTTTTTTGCCGCCCCCGTTTCTTAGACATTTGTCACACCCCACAGTCTTCGCCCGTATCTACACCGCAAAGCCCCATATTTTTTTTACGTTTGATTTACTTGTCAAACAGCGGTTTTTCTGATGACCTCTTGGGCGGAGGTTCGAACCTTTTCCACACCTCGCCGTTGTCAATGCACAAGTTTTTATGTTTTTTTAATATATATTTTAATACCTTTTTATTTATGAATTGACTGTAATTTTTGTTCCATCCCTTATGTTTTTTACAGGAACACTACGTTGAAATCCATTGCTTGGCGTTAGTCAGGGGGCGAAATGATATCAAAAACTTTGGTAGGGCAAAAACTGCTGAATGAAACGTCGCTTGGCTCTTCAAGTATATCTCAAAACTTTTAGGTGTGAAAGGCTTGGCAGGCTTTTTACAAGTTTTTGTAAGTGTGGGTATAGCATACTATAGAAATAGTCGAAAAGATGAGACCGACCGGAGAGCGAGTATACAAATAATACAAATTATTTTATCTTGTTCGAACCGGTAGAAGAATTGGTAACCGGACGATTTGCCAGGCGGACAATTTGCCAGGGTCTATTTTGAGGGGCTAGGACAATTTGCCAGGCAAGTGTATGAGGTCACGGTGGGGCTAGGACAACTTGCCAGGCTAGAGTGTGACGTCACGGAGGGGCTAGACAAACTTGCCAGGCATTATTGAAGGGCTAGGACAACTTGCCAGGCTGGTGTTAACATTGATGAGTAGCACTGGTAACACATCTCCTGAACTGCAGAATAGTAAATGCCAAGTGCACCGAAAACGAGTACATGAGACATCCACATACAAAGCCAGCGTCGAAAGACCCAGGGACTAGGTGGTAGTTCGTGTCAGAATCCTGAAATTCAAAAGCAGAATGGCGACACTAAGCCTCCTACTACCCCTGTAAATGTGCATCCCTTACCCCTGTAACTGTGGCATCTGCTCCCTAGATCTAAGTTTCTCTCCTGGTCCTCAGCATCCTACCCCTGTAACTGTGCATCTGCTCCCTAATCAAGCATCCTCTCCCTGTCTCTGCATCCTACTCCTGTAACTGTGCATCCTACCCCTGTAACTGTGAATCCTCTCCCTGGTCCTCAGCATCCTACCCCTGTAACTGTGCATCCTAACACTGTAACTGTGTATCCTACCCCTGATCCTGAGCATCCCACACTTGTAGCTGTGTATCCTACCCCTGATCCTGAGCATCCAACACCTTTTACTTTGTATCCCAACCCCTAATCCTGAGCATCCTACACCTGTAAACCCCATGTGTCTCTTTCCCTGATCTGAGCATCCCTTCCCGCTGGAACTGTGTATCCTCCCCCGGATCCTGAGCATCCTACACCTGTAAATAGTGGTATGCCTACCCCTGGTCCTAGCATCCTACACCTGTACGTGTATCCTACCCCTGAGCCCTGAGCATCCCTACCCCTGTAACTGTGTCTCCTACCCCTGATCCTGTAACATCCTGACACCTGTAACCTGTTTATCCTACCACTGATTTTGAGCTCCTACAACTGTAACTGTGTATCCTACACCCCTGTAACTGAGCATCTTAATAACCTGTTTCCTGTGAATCCTACAACCTTTTACTGGTTGTATCCTAACCCCTGATCCTAAGCATCCTACACTGTAACTGTACATCCTACCCCTGTAACTGTACATCCTAACCCCTGATCCTGAGCATCCTACCCCTGTTACTGTGCATCCTATCCCTGGTCCTCAGTATCCTACCCCTGTAACTGTGCATCCTACCCCTGTAACTGTGCATCGTACCCCTGTAACTATGCATCCCTAACACTGTAACTGGGTATCCAAACCCCGGATCCTGAGCATCCCATCCCACACTTGTAGCTGTGTATCCTACCCCTGATCCGGAGCATCCTACACCCGTAACGGTGTATCTACGTGTACCTTCCCCTGAATCCTGAGCATCCTACACCTGTAACTGTGGTCTCCTCCCCCTGATGCCTGAGCATCCTACGCCTGAAATGTGGTATCCTACCCCTGATCCTGAGCATCCTACACCTGTAACTGTGCATCCTACACACTGTAAACTTGTGCATCCTACCCCTGTTACTGTGGCGTTACTGTGCGTCCTACCCCGAACTACTCTGCACCTATACCACCTGTAACTTGGCATCGCTCCCTAGATCTAAAGCATCTTCTCCCTGGTCCTCAGCATCCTACCCCTGTAACTGAGAATCCCTCCCCTGGTCCTCAGCATCCTAACCCCTGGTAACTGGACCTACCCCGTAACTGTGCATCCTAACATCCTACCCCTGTAACTGTGCATCTGCTCCCTAGATCTAGCATAACCCTCAGTCCCTGGTCCCTCAGCACCTAACCCCTTGTAACTGTGCATCCTACCCCTGTACTGTGGCATCTGCTCCCTAGATCCTAACATCCTCTCCCTAGTCCTCAGCATCCTACCCCTGTAACAATGCATCCTACCCCTGTAACTGTGCATCCTAACCCTGTACCTGTGCATCTGCTCCCTAGATCTAAGCATCTCTGCTGTCCTCAGCATCCTACCCCGTACTGAGAATCCTCTCCCTGGTTCCCCTCACATCCTTACCCCTGCACTTGTGCATCCCCCCCCTACCCCTTAACTGTGCATCCTAACCCCTGTAACTGTGCATCTGCTCCCTAGATCTAGCTCCTCTCCCTAGGTCCTCAGCATCCTATTTTTCTGAACTGTGCTATCCTACCCCTTAACTGGAGAATCCTCTCCCTGTGCCCTCAGCATCCTACCCCTGTTACTGTGCATCCTAACCCCTGTCACTGGTGCATCTCTCCCTATGGATCTATGCACCCTCTTCTCCCTAGTCCTCCAGCATCCTAACCCCTGGTACAATGCATGCCCTACCCCTGTAAACTGTGCATCCTACCCCTGTAACTGGTGGGCAGTGCCAACCACCCTGTTACTGTGCATACCTAAGCCCCTGTAACTGTCGCATCCTGCTTCCTAGAATCGAAGTAAAGACATCCTCTCCCTGTTCCTCAGCATCCTACCCCTTTAAACTGTGCATCCTATCCTACCCCTGGTACTGTGCATCCCCTGTAAATAACTGTGCATCTGCCCTGCCCCCTAGATCTACTAAGCACACCCCCTCACCCCTACCCATAGAAAATTGAAGACTTTTATTAATAATGTTTTAGTTATTTTATAAGTTCCGATTGTATTACCAAATAATTGGGAAATTGCTAAGTTTTCCAGATTCGGTAAAATATCTGCAATAAAATAATATTCTTCTATCAATTATATAAACGTTGAATTTTAATGTTTTTAAAGTATTCCGTTTCAATATCTATTGAAGGTTCAAAGTTTACCTTTTAAATTGCCCGCACATTTATGTTTGAAACGGTTTTGGCTTACGTCACTGGCCTCAATACAACACGGTCGCCTAGATAAACAACGAAATTCCCACCTTCTACCCAGTCTTTTTCAACATTGTGTTTTTCCTTACTATGAAGCTTCGCAACGCTGTTTTCTGGCGCGTTGTTGGATGAGCGGTAAATGTTTAAGAGGTTGCTTCACTAAAATTATGAAAAACCAGCAATTTTGCATTATTCGTGTTTTTCAATTGTTTTTTAATTTTACTTTTTATTTATTGGGGGACTACATAACTTTATTTTATGCAGAAGTAATGCTAAAAAGCATTAAATTAAACGCAACTAGATGTAGCCTAACGTTGACTTTGCTAATGCATTTGAACTCCGTAAGTCATAAACGCCACCTGTTGTACAAGATATCTAAGCGTTTTGTATTCACGGTGAATTCTTGTCACTACTACAGACTTTCTAATCAATCGTAATACGCAGCGTGTTGTAATAACGGAAGCCTCTCATCGCTTGGCTTCCGTTATTTCCGGTGTGATCTCCAAGGCAGTGTGTTGGGAACCATTGTTTTTACTCAAAATTATTTGTTAAAAAAACCATGTTGACAACACTACCTTCCAAAGGCAATGTCTATGTTGGGTATTCTCTACAGATTCAACGACATAAATGAACCCTCGCTCGCACTATAGCATATTATAACGGTTGTATTTTTGCCAATTGTTGGAATATTGTTCCCATATGGCATGGCTGCTGACACTAATCTAAAACAGCTTGACCGAGTGGTATCATTTGTTTCTTGCGATTGTAGAGAATCGAGTGCCTGCGTTCAGAGGTTGCACCAAGAAGCAAAGAAATAACTGAAATCGACTTAAGGGGCTAAAAACACCCTAAAATTATTTTTTTTAACCACGTGATCTATATCCAAAAAAACAATACTTACACTTTAATGGCCGTTTTAAAAAATAATATCTTGTACCTGGGGTGATTTTAACACGAATTGTTGAATTTTTTCTGATCCAGAAATTGCGAAAATGGGGTGTTTTGGGAAAATTTCCTAAATCGGCATTTTAACCTGTTTCTGTTTTTTGTCCACATAGATACAAGAGCTTAGTCCCAATCCTAAAATAACCCCTTTTTAACATCGTGTCTTGAAACTGGTGCCCAAATATACCCTCAAACACGCAAAAATATGCATTCCAAAATCACACCACCATCTTGGTATCAGCATATTTTGACCAAAATACTGTGCCCAATTACAAAACAAAATATAAGAATTTACAGAAAGGCTGTCGATACGTCCAATAATGGCCAATATTTTTTAGAAATCAAAATCCTCCAAGGTCACAGGGGCATAAATCGTCCCCCATGTATTTCTTATGGGAGATTTTTGCCGATGGACAATAGCGTCGAAAAATGTCATGTTTGACAATTTTTTGGGAGGTCATGATGGCCCCAATAATTTTTTTTTTCTGTTTATATTGCTAAAATTCATTACTAGTAAGCCTGAATGAAATTATATTTTTTTGAGTTTAAGCGGTTAAATACCCCTTTACTTTGATACTTTAAGTTTCTCCGTAGATCAAGGTCCGGACGTGGCGTTTTATTACATCGGCATTGTTGAATGGCAATACTAGGAAACGCTTAAGTTCCCGCCGCGTTGTGGATGAGCGCAATGGGTGCATTGAGCCTGCCATTTGTTTATGCGGATTTTTCTGTTGTTCTGTGAAAAAATCATGCTAAGTTGAAGATTTTTTTTTAAATTTATTTTAATTTTAAATAAAAAATAAACTTTATTTTAATTTTTAAAATAAATATATTTTTAAAAAAGAAAAAAATCGTAAAAATTGCCGATTTTCCATAAGAAATAATTATTCGATCGCGCTCAAATTTAACACGAATATATTTAAGTCTAAAATTAAGATTCTGTGGAACTAAATCTTACATTGGATAAGCATGTAAGTGTTTAGGTGTTATAAGTCAAAGCAATTGTTTGAAAAAAAGAAAAACCTGTAAAAATTTCGATTTACCATAAAGAAATAATCTTTCGATTGCGCTCAAATTTCACAAGATATCTTAACATATCATAAAATATGGTTCTGTGAAAAATCATTAAAATCGAATAAAGCCATGTAGGTGTTTTATTAGTCAAAGATATTTTTTTTAAAAATCCGAAAAAAAATCGAAAAATTGCGATTTTTCATGAGAAAATAATTTTTCGATTGCGCTCAAAAACGTGGCAGTTCTAATTTGCAGAGATTTCGAAGGCCTCCATAAAATTTCATTGTAATTGGATTAATCGGTTTAGCCGGAATCGTGTTAACAAACAGCCCAAAAATACGAAAAGAAAAAAAAGAAAAGAAAAAAAAACATTCCGGATTTTTTTCTCCAGTTGGTATGAAATGGAATCTTCCTCTTCGCTCGCTACGCTCATCCCAATTAGGTCGATATTACTTGTGTCTCTTTTCCGCTTAGATACCTTTCCGACTACAATGCTCGCAGTCTGTTCCACCCCCCCCCCCCGAACTCGTCCGTCCACTAAAAGATCTCTTTCTTCCGCCTTTCCCACTACTTTTAACTCATTGGGCCTCAGTCCTTCTTCGTTTGACATATTTGCAAATAGCCTCCGTCATTTCTCTTCCTTCGCCACTACATAAACCAGACGCAGCCTTAGAGGTGGTTTTGGGTGGGCGGATCATCCAGAAACTGAGACCGTTAGACGTATAAATATTGTATAAATAAATTGAATGTATGAATGTGTATTGTATGTAAATGGGTTTTGTAAACTGTAAATGTATAGTCTGTATAAAAATGTATTATATTATGTTATCTTGATTTGGTCTATAGTTTTATGAAGGTAGTGATAAAGAAAAATGTAAAAAATGTTGATTTTATGTTATAAGATTTAATGTTAAAATGGCTGTAAAGCTGTATTTAGTCGTCAATAAAAAATAACTAAATAAAGTAAATAAATAAATAATTATAATTTTTTTCTTGAGCGCTGGAATGGCTATTTTGCATAAAAAACTGCTTACCCGGTACTGAAATAGTAGGCCTAATGTAGGGCTGTATGAGTGTTTAATTTATAACAATTGTTAGTCAATTTTAAAAAGAAGCCAAGGATTAACAGATTGTAAAGGCCACAGTGAATTCATGTTTACTAGGGAAAACGCCCAAGTCGTTGTTAGAAAACCGATTGAGTGCGCCATGTGTTTGAGTACCCGGTAACATTCCTTTTCTTCCCTACCTTATAGTCATCCCTAGCCTATCATAGTAGACCATTAGGTGCTCAGGAAGCGACCCTCCCCCCCCCCCCCTCGAACTAATTTTCATTCACTTTAGCCAGTTTTTGTTCAGAAACAAATCACGATTAATAATCCACCTGTTTGCCACCTGGCAAGCTGGGCGGTTTGACCTCCAGGGTGTCCACAGTCGAAAGTTGTGCGATAACTTGACCTTTTCTAACGGTCAAGTTTTTGATTAAAAATTCAAGATTATTTTTAATTTATCATTTTAACACATTATTTTTGATTTTGTTAAAACAAAAGCGATTTCACTTTTGTAAAGGGGTGCCCAAAATTAATAATAATCGATTTTTACTGTTTATACACTTTAACATCTAAAGATTGGACGTATAATCCGCCTTAAAGCTTTATTTTATACATAAATGAAAAAAAAACACTGATTTCAAAAATAAATTTATCAAAACAATTCACGGGCAGTCCAAAATGCTGGGTTTATATTATTGCTAATATACACGTTTTTTTAAGGTGCTAAAAATGTGTTAATGTTACTAAAACAGTACACTGTCTAAGAATACGTTGTATGTGGGGCCTAGCAAAGACTTATATTTCTATCAGGGGTTTGCCCAAAATTTTGAATTTTTTGAAACTTTACCTAGAAAAAATATAAGACCATATGTTTGCTTATGAACCATTGACCCCTCCGTCTAAACGCCTCGATGTTAACTGACAAACAACATGCATGAGAAAAACATGTTTCAACTGTGAGAAAACACACACTGTTTATAAGTTCGAGGTGGTTTATATACGTACAGATGAACAGAAGGGCCGCACAATTTCATACTGTTTTGTGACTTTTTGGACAACCCTGTGTGATACATATAGCAATCAGTAGGTGTATTATGTTTTGACAATCATGTTGATGTTAGGTCCTTGCAATCAAATTATAAAATGAAGATTAATTTGCATTAGAAAAAATATTTTAACATATATTTGCATATGTGCTTTTGGACACGCCCTACCGTCTAAACGCCCCATCTGCCCAATTGGCAAACAGGCAGAAATGGAAAGAACGATTATTTCTTTAAGAAAACATATGTACATTAGTTCGAGGGGGGGGGGAGGGGGATTAAGAGTCACCTAACGGTCTATAGGCTCAGTGGAGCAAAGGTTTCTATACTCAAGGCATTATGTCCTAAACTATGACAAACTTAAATACCCTATTATTTATACGAATATTCATTAATCAACCCAACTTAAATGCAAATGTTCCCGCGTACTCAACCATGACTCTCTCCTCGTCCTAAACGAACCTTGGCGTTCCCTAGTCGAGTTGTCTAAAAGCGCCCTTATAGCCGAATGTGGGGAGAACGTGGGTTTCAATATTCGGGAAAGATTTTGTTATTACCGGATTTGTATTTTTTTAAATTATTTTACTGTTTTGAAATGTTATAAAACGCAAGTGGAGTCCATCATCTGTGACAATACTCTGGAAAAACATAGCCCAGTACGAAAGCGTGAAAATAGTGCAAGGTTTACTCAATCGACGAGCGGAATTTTGGGGGTACCTTGACGTCCCAACATTCGATTAACCTTGGAAACGGCATTTCACAGCCAGGTAAATAACAAACAAAAAAGATTATTTCCAAGATGAAACCATTGTCGTTTAAATTTCCGATACCATTTCGACGTATTTTTCAGTTTTTTTATTTCTTGCAGGTTTAAATCGCACAGATTGTGCTCATTTTGTTAGCAGTTCTCATTACCGGTCATGGATGTCTGTTTAAAATTTCAGCTCAGTCTATTTGGCCGTTCGGCCGTATGGGACCGGACAAGCAGACATTTAACTACATTTAACAAACACTCAGATAATCACGACCAAGGCCCGATTGAGTAGCGTGTCGAACTACGTTGCTGCGCCTCACTCGTCTAATTAAATAAATGAACCTTTAGGCTACAAATTTACCAAAAAACAACATAAAAAGAACATTTATATTCTTCAAGGAAGCTTCTCAAACGCTTTTTTTCAGGCGCGGTTGTTGGGATGAGCGTAATTTTTAAAAACGAAAAAAGCGTAAATAAGATGTTTTATGAGCAATAATGTTCCGATACGTTCAAAATTTCACACCGAATATACTAATTCATAAAGTTAGTTTAAATTCTGTGAAAAAACATTACAATCAGACTAAAGCATGTAAGTGTTATTCGTCAAAGAAATTTTAAAATAGCCGCTTAAAAAACGACGAACGCTTTATTCCAGTCGCAAGTTGATAGGACAATGACTTTATATTTTTGGGAATATTTGTGTCCAATGATTACGTTTTTATGTGCAATCTCCTTACTCTTCTCCGAGAGTGTACTTGATATAACTTTGTTCATTATACACCTGTAAAAGGCTTATATAAAACCTTATTTCTATTATGAATGTTGACCAACTTTTTCAACTTTTTCTTTCAAGAGGCACTACATTCACCATAATCTTTAATGTTATATAAAATATAAAAGTTGTACCCCCCACCCGTTGGGTCAAAATCGGCCCAAATATCACGAAAATATCGGTATTAAAAACCGGAGAAAAATCGTAAAAAGTACTATTTTTCTAAAAGAAAGAATTTTTTCAATGTCGTCTTGAATGCGGAATAAGGAGGTGGGACATGGATTGTCAGTGATTTTAACGTTCCTATAAAGTTTCATCAAGAGGTCTCGTGCGTAGAGTGGGGGCAGGTCTGAGAGCTTTGCCAATATCACGAAAAATATCGCCTAAAAAATCGAAAAAAATCGTAAAAAGTACGATATTTATGAGAACTATTTCTTTCGATTGTAACCCAAAGACAATACACTCTGAATTTCAGAGATTGCGAGGTCCCCTCCAATTTTCATAAGATCGCTAATCCGTTGGCTGCCCGGTAGGAGCGAACAAACAGCCAAAAAACTACAAAAACAAAACACCCGCCTATTTTTCTTGGGTAACGTAAGTAAAAATCAAAAAAAAACGCAAAGTCAAATTGAAGTCTTCGCTTCGCTCATCCAATAAAAATTAACTTAAATTTTTTTAATTAATTAACCGTAATTTTAAAAAGGAAAAAATGTAATATTAAAATTTTTAATAAGAAATCATTATTGCGATGCTACAAAATTTCACACGAATGTATTAACTTCATAAAATGTTAATGTTTCTGTAAAAAATTCTTACAATGTGAAGCCATGTAGTGTTATACGTCATAAGAATTGGTTTTAAAACAGAAAAAAAGGGAAAAATTTCGATTTTCCTGAGAAAAATTTTTTCGATTGCGCTCAAATTTCACCCGAATGCCTAAATTCCCAAAATTATGGTTGTGTAAAAAAATCATTAAAGGGGCTAAAACCCCCTAAAATACGTTTTTTAACACGTCATCTATAGCACAATACTACACTAAATGACCGTTTAAAAATTATATCTTGTCACAGTGATTTAACACGAATTTTTTAATTTTTTTTATCCAGAATTTGCGAAGATTGGTGTTTTTTGGAAAATTTCTTAAACCGGCGTTTAACCTGCTTCTTTTTTGATTCCACATTAGATACTAGAGCATAGTACCAATCAAAATGCCTCCTTTATAACATCGTGTCTTGAAACTGTGGCCCAAATATTACCCTCAAACACTCAAAAATATTCAATCCAAAATCACACCCCTTCCTTGGTAATCAGCATATTTTGACCGAACTGCTTGCTTAAATTACAAAAACAAAATTAATAGAATTTGCAGAGAAGGCTGGTAGATTAACGTCCCAATAATGACCACTTTTTTTGGATCGAAAAAAAAAAATCCTCCAAGGTCATGGGGCATATAGATCGTCCCATGTTATTTTCTTTTTTTAATGGAAGATTTTTTGCCGAATGGTGGGACCTAGCTCGAAAAATGACAATTTGACACTTTTTTGGAGTTCTTATGGTGTCCCCAGTAAATTTTTCTGTAATTGCTAATTCTTACTAGTTATATCCTGAATGAAATATTTTTTTTGAGTGTAGGCGGTGAAATACCCCTTTTTAGACAATCGGATAAAGCATGGTGAGGTGTTTTACTAGGAAAACGCTTAAAGTCCGCGCGTTGTTGAAATGGCGTATTTGTGCATTGAGCTGCCATGTGTTAATGCGGATTTTTCTGTTGTTCGGTGAAAAAATTATGACATAAGTTGAAATTTTTTTAATTTATTTAAATTAATTAAAAAAATAACTTTAATTTTTAATTTTTTTAATTAATCTATAATTTAAAAAAGAAAAAATGTGAAATTGCGAATTGCATAAGAAATAATTATTCGAATTGCGCTCAAATTTTTCATACGAAATATACTTCATGTAAATTAAGGTTCTGTGATGTAGGTGTTATAAGACGTGAAATTTTAAAAAATCGAAAAAATCGTAAATGCGATTTTTATGAAGAAAAAAATTTTTCCGATTTTGGGGGGGGGGGGGGGGGGGGGGACGGGGGGGGCTCAAAAACGTGGCAGTTTCAAGTTTAGAGATTTCGAAGGCCTCCATACAATTTCATCGCATCGGAGGTATCGTTTTTTTAGCCGGAATCGTGTGGTAGCCCAGGAGTGGAAGAAAATTTTGTATGGGTGTACCCGGACAAATTCCGAACAAGCCTGAAAATTTGCACACAATCAGTTTGATCAGTCTAAACAATAGACTCTCGCACACACAATATCTGACTCATAAGCTCCGCCGCGTACAGCCGTGTCTTGAGTATAGTGACAAAAGGCGTTAGTCCAAAAATTTGTTATTATTCAATTTCAAACCATTTTTTTTGTACTATCTATTCCTCACCAGTTATTAAATATTTTACCAAAAAAAAGTTTAAATCAGTCATAAGCTTCGAAACAACAACAAATAAAAAAGCGAATGGAACCAAGGCTAAGTGCTAAAAATATATTTTTCAATAGGTTCAATACATTTCGACATACAAAGTATGTGCAACATCACAAACATACGTGACACACAAAAAATAACATATATGTAATCATACGACGAAACGTGAAATGTTCCCTTTCCTTCGCCAGTGTGTCTTAAAACATTGTGGCATAAGGCGTTTTAGTGACAAATAATGTTATGTTTCATTTTTTATCCACAACTTATTAAAATTCATACTATGCAAATTATTTTAGTATTCGACGAGACAAAAGTAAACATCTTCCCCGAGCTTCGTTGCTGGCGTCTTGAATAAAATGGTGGCAAAAGGGCGTAATTGACATCAGAATTAGTTTTTAATTAAACAGGGCTTTTGAGAACATTTCAACTACTTTATTGTAACATATGAATACCATACATATGGACACTCAATGTAAAATCCTGCATGCTGACTGATTTGCTATGGCCAGCTTGTAAATGTAAAGGAACCATGACAAAATCGTTTGACAGTAGCAGAATTGACATACCCAAATTTAATAAAATATTTACCCCCGCTTCTCAAACGGCATGCTAGACATAGTTTGGCGAAGATCTGGTGTGTTTTGAGCGGGAAAGTTTTAGACATATCCTTCCAAAGCTTGAAAACTCAACTCATGTTAAAAATCACTAAACGATAATTTTTGAAAGGGTTACGAGCAGGAGATGTGGACAGCCTAGCTTGGGCTTGGCTGTCTGTAGTGGTCACATCCACTACGAATCACTACAGATCACTGATCTGTGATTCTTGATGTATATAGTGGCAAAATTGCGTAAAGTGACAAAAATAATAATTCAGGTCATATGATTCGAAATATTTGCGTGTACGTTCGCCGATTATCAGCCGGCAATTAATATTGGGAAGACTGATGTCATCATGCTCAGATAATCCCAACTTGGCACTTACTGACATAATTTGTGGTGTCCAGTTACCCCTGGTCCCTACTTAAAAAGTAAAACCTATAAATCCGATAGTTGAAGCGTAAAGATAGAGTGCCATGTCCCTTTTTTATTGGGGGGGGGGGGACCGAAAAAGCATAATGATGCGCATCACTCACATTGAAAGTTTTTTTCCGCACATCAACACTAATTTAATAAGCATTATTTGGATAAGGTGCTCTAAGGACGCTTTTAGCAACAAGACGACTTTCCCTCTGTTCGACGAAGTCTCTTTTGATTTAACTACAACAAATCACATTTATTGTCACAGAGTTGGCTCAATCTCCCATATACATTAAACTACCATGCCGACACATATATTTTCCTGTTCTATTGGGCAAACTTTTGCATGAAGTGTAGTGATGCGGCCACCTGTCCTGTTTCCATACAAAGAAGTCTATACTTAATACATGTTTCATGTTTTTTGTTGATTGTGAAGTAAATGCGGGCTGGATAAAGGAGACCATCTTGTGACCAAGCTGGTGGGAATTACTACTAAGCTGCAGTTTACCAAAAAGTAATTAAGTAAATGAAATATATGCAGAAGATTTAAGATATAAGTTGCCATAATGTTTTTCTACCGTTTTTATCACTCAATTTTGCTGTGGTACATTCCGTTTGACTTCATTTGAGCAGAGCGCTTCATTGTGCAACTGCGTATGCTTGTGAGTTCTAGATTTGATATGCTGGCCGTAGTGCCACCAGCACATAGATCTATCCATGCCATCCGCAATCTTTGGCTTGATGGCAAAATGGGGACGTATAATCAGTTTGTAGAGTTCCAAGCTCGGCCGGGTGCGAGGCGACGATGCAATTCGAGTCCGCTATGTGAAGGCGTTCATATTCCCACTTGGAGATTTAACAACATCAATCGGTATTGAAATATGTTTATTCTTTGCTCATGCTCTACCTATTGTGATGTGAGATACTATAGTCAAGCCCAAGATAGGTTGTCCAGCAGCTCTAGCTCGGGGGAAGTTCATTTAAAATCCGTCTATGCAAGCCGCTGTGAGCATGCTGAGAATATTGATTTTACAGGTTTGGTTTTTATGTCCAATTCAGCTATCTTACAACGATTTTGTTTAATGGATTTTTTACATAGCAAGTTGGTGCTGGCTCATAGGGCGAAGTCAGTCAGCATGCATGGATTTTACATTGAGTGTCCATTGTATGGTATTCTATGTTTACTGATAAACGTAGTTTTGAATGTCAAAAGCCGTCTTTTGTTTATTAAAAACATAATTATGATGTCAGTTACGCCCTTTTTTGCCACCATTTATGAAGACGCCACAACCGAAGCTCGGGGGAGAGATGTTTACTTTGTCTCGTACGAGATACTAAATAATTTGTCAATGTAATGGAATGTAGAATAATGTGTTTTGAAAAAAAACTGAAAATAACATATATTTGTCACTTACGCCTCTATGCTCACGGCATGTTTTAAGACACACAGGTCGAAGAAAAGGAACAAATTTCATCTGTTTTCCGGGTCGTGATGGATACATTGAATTATTTGCAGTTTGTAGCCCATACTTATGTCAAATGTGATTGAAATAATTGAGAATATCATATTTTTAGGCATTTACGCACCATTTTGCCATCAGCATGGGTTGTAAGCTTATGACTGGCTTCTTATTTAATAATAATGTATATATTAGAGTGCACAAAATTGTTGGACATTGCAAATACACTTTTTGGGCAGCTTTAAGCCCTTTTTGTCACTATATTCTCAAAGACGCACGCGGGGCGGAGCTTCGGGGTACACTTTTCAAACTATTGCTTAGTAGGCTTATCTGTTCAGCGCTGTGATGTAATTTTCAAGCTTTGTTCGGATTTGTCCGTAAGAGAGTCTTCCACTCCTGGGCTGAATGGTACAAACAGACATAAAATACAAAAAGAAAAAATGAAAAGAAGAAACATTTTGGATTGATTTTCTGCGCACGTTGTAGTAGTAATGGCAATACTTCGCTTCGTCTCGCTACGCTCATCCGAGTAAAAAAACTCAAATTAACGTGGGGGGATTTTATATAATTTATAGAAGACATATATTCCATATATTGCAGATTACTTTTACCGGATATCTGGAACTTATGGTCAAAAGTTCCGCAATTTAGTTGGAATACAATTGAATGAACTATAACCAAAACCTTATTTTATAAATTCTTCTAATTTTTTCTAATGGGTATCTGGGCGGGGGAGGTGGTGATACTTGGCTATCTTTTCTGAATTTCAGGAGTCTGACAAGAACTACCACCTTGTCCCTGGTTTCGAGGGGCCGTGTTAACGTCTGCTTGTATGTGTATGTCTGCATGTCTGTCAGTTCGTTGCTTTGCATTGACTCTTCCTGGCAGTTCAGATATATGTTGATTACCATGTGCTCCTATCATGTTAACACCAGCGCTGGCTAAGTTGTCCTAGCCCTTCAATAATGCCTGGCAAGTTGTCTCCTAGCCACGCTCACGTGGTGAGCGTTCACACTCTAGCCTGGCAAGTTTTCCTAGCCTCCACCAGGGACCTCATACTACTTGCTGGCAAATTGTCCTAGCCCCACAAATAGACCCTGGCTAATTGTCCGCCGTGTGGCTAAATCGTCCGTGATTCAGAAGAATTGTATAACTTTCAAGTCTTTGAATTTTATTTTAGTAAGCCCTGGATCCTAGAAACTATTGCCGAAGTAATCCTCCCCCGTAGGGCCATGCATTAGAGCTTGGCTACCGTCACTGTAAGACCTACACACAGCGACGCAGATCCCGGCATTTTGTGACCTCTCAGTCATTTTCAGTGGTGTGTGATGATTATTAAACATCTTACTACCAATCACCTAGAGGAACTATGCATATGTATCACCTTTATAAATATTGACAATCATTTAGAATTTAATAGTTCTCATATCTAGAATACAAACATATATAAACCTACTTTGATGTTTTTACTTTTTTTAGTATCCGTCTGGATCCTACTAAAATATTGCTGATGAAACCTTCCCCAGGCCATACATTGTTAGAGCTTGCGTACTAAGTGCTAGTAGACAGACTACCCACACAGATACATTTTCGGAAAAATTCCCGTGAATACATCGTCAGGAACATCTTCAGTGACTGATAATTACTATCCAGGACCAAGATGGCAAAGTCTAGCCACGCCCTAAAACCGAGTTTGTATAACGTTTATTGAAAAATTACTGCCAAAAATGTTTTATTTTTATCAGATAAGTTGCGTGTAATGATAACTAGTAATTAAAATTGTCTCACGAATCGTTTTTAGAAGGCGAGTGAGAATAAGCATGTATTTAAACTGGTTGTATTGGGACACAAAAGTACTTTAGGCCCTAGATAAAGAAAATAATAAATAACTCTATTCCAACCCAAATCTATATTTTAGTTTTGCTTTTGTTTATATCAAGGCTAATGGACTAGATAATATTTGATGACGCTTGGTTTCAGTAACTACCCAAACCCCATGCACTCCAAAGTAAAAGCTCGAAAAATGAATTAGTTCCGGGGGGGCATTATTTATGTTTTGTCGAAAATTTGGTGGCCCCAACGCATATCGTATTTGTTATTATTTAACACCGTATCTTTTTTCATAGCGATCTGCATTCGCTGCAGTCACGTGTGAATTTTTTTAGTCTGTGGTGAGATGGCGCCTTGTGATATTGAACTTTGTGATGTGTGCATTACGTGCGGTTTGAATTTGTGACTAAAAATAGGGCTTGTTGTTAGTAAGTAAATGAAAATTTCGTTTTAATTTGGGCCCCGTACAAGTTTATGTCAGGGTGTTGATATGTATACCGTAGTGGTGGTTCATGCATAAGCGTGAAATTCGTTACGGGAGGGTCACGGGTTCGAATCCCGCCACCGTAATCCTGACTGAAAAGTGAAAACGGCTTATTGACACTAAAGTTGCTTGAGACTTTACACATTAGTCACAGAAGAGGAAATGCAGGGCAGGAAATGCTCCACTGATAAACTTATCTATAACCAATTTTTAAACGAGGGAGCGAAGCGACTGAGAGTCTCCATTCAACTCAAACGGCTCTTCTGTGATTCTGTGAGTGGGTGGGTATGTGTACGTGTGTGTGTACTTCGAAAATCAGCCGAATCGCTGAATAGATTGCGCTGAAATTACTTTAAACAGACATCCGGTACGAGTTTACTGAGAACTGCTAACAAAATCAGCTAGATTCATTGCGATTTAAGCCCACAAGAAATAATAAATTGAAAAATAGGCTGCCAATGAGTAGGAATTATTTTAACGACAATGGTTTTTGTTTTTGAAAAAATATTTTTTGTTTGTTATTTGCCTGGCTGTGAAATGCCCTGCCCAAGGTTTATCGAATGTGGCACGTCAAGGTACCCCCAAATTGCGCTCGGAGATTGAGTAAACCTTGCAATATTTACACATATTTCGTACTGGCTATGTTTCCCATAGTATTGTCACAGATGATAAGACTACACTGCGTTATATGCATTTCAAAACATGTTTAATAATTTTTTTAAATATAATCTAGAAATTACAAAAATTTTCACGACCAGGGAATTGAACCCAGGTCTTTCACATTTCGGGTATAAGGGTGCCTTAGCCAACTTTACTAGTAAAACGCCAAAGTCGTTGTTAGACGAGTGAGCGAGTCATGTGTTGAGTACCCGGGAACTTTTGCTTTTCAGTTGATTGATATATAAGGTATGCATGATAGGGTTTTGACTTGGTATAAGGGCGCGTCAACTGTAAGGCCATAATGCGCCACTCTAGCCTATGATAGGCTAGGGAGGCCTAGATAGGAGGAGGAAACGTTACCGGGTACTCAACAAGGCTCACTCACTCGTTTAACAACGACTTTGGCGTGTTCCTAGTTTAATTAATTTTTTAAAAAATATGATTTATAAATTTACAATTATTGTGATTTGGTTCTGGTCATGTAACAAACAGTATTGGTAATCTACGACTAGTGCTGCCATATATATAATTTTGATAGTTTGCAATGTGTATATAGGTACTATCTATCTACGTTGGTGCTCCTGACCTAACGAATGCTATTCTAGCTGCCCAATGGTCCTATTAC